>OX451349.1:2790090-2919563 GCA_949629155.1 Myopa testacea | reverse complement strand
TGGGTGATTGCACACATACTAGTTATGTGGGTAAGCGCTTATATATGTGATAAGCCCACTGATGAGTCCCTTTCAGGCCAGGGACGAAAAACGTTTCTGGGCGTGCCTGTAAAGTAGTTTTAGGCAAAAAATGCCTACTCATAATTGTTATGGGAGTGTCTCTTATGAAACTTTTATAACAATTTTTTGCTTGTTTTCCCGGTTTTTGTTTGTTTTTGTGTTTTTTGTGCCAATGTTTTTCATTTTTGTTTTGTTTTTTGATTTTAGTAATGAATACTAGGAATACTGTAGAACAAAGCGATAGGGATAGAGTTTTGGACAATAATTTTCTTGATTCATAGGACAGTTAGGGACAAATCCAAAAAACTTACGCGACAGCCATACTAGGTTTAGCTCAGCTAAAAACAGGAGAATATAGCTTAAGTAGAAAGAAATGTGTTGAGAATACAGTGGTGGAGGTTAGAGATCGTCAGTTGCCCGATTTTTCACCTCTGAATCACGGCCAACACAACTAGGGCAATAAAAACTCTTAATACTCGTTTCCTTCTCGTTTCCTCTAATTTCAATAGTAGTAATTTAATACGCGGTAATAATTTTCTTCGTACAAAAATTACCAATCGAATAATTAAGAGTTTTAAATAATAATAATTTTTAAACAAAAATATTTTAACAATAATAAATTCATACGCGAATAATGCTCCAGCTAGGTACAAAAATGCAAAGTTTTTATTTTTGCTTCCATTAACTTTTTATTTTTACTCGAATAAGTTATTAGATGTGCTATATGCCGACTAAGTATTCTTCTTCTTAAATCTTCTGCCTATACGAATTCTTCAAGAGCACGCTATGCTCGGAACGTAGATCGTGCCAGCGCTTTACATAGCTTGGACCAAAGACTACAAGACTGGAAACTCTTTTTTCGCTTTGAATGTGTTGGTGAAATCAGGCTTGGGTGTGTAGATTGCAAAAACAAAACGCATGTAATTTTGACAGTTCGGAAACGAATTTTGACAGTCCGGGAATTTGTTTACAAAATATTTTGAGAGAGGATTGCAGCTCTTGTTCTTCTTCACAGCAATAAGCCAGAAATATGATTTTTCAAATACGTAAAAAAGACCAAGGAGCCAGTTTTAAAAGTTTTAAATGCTTCTAGAAATGTATATGTAACCTTTCTTAAGTCATAAAGTTGCACAATATTGTATATTTTGCAAGCAAAACGAAGTTAAAATTCATAAAAATTGCTCATTTCACAAATTTAGTCAGCTGTTTTTAACCTACCACGCGTATTTTTAGCCGAAAGAGATGCCAACGTATTCAACATGTTTTGTTGAATATTAATGTGTAATTTAGTTTAATATTTAGTTAATACTGATTTTAGTTCTTTTGGTCTTTAATTCAAATGAATTTAATTTTAAATGCATGAATTGGGAATTTATTTGTGTTTATCTATTTTGAATTTAAATAAATGATTTCTGAATTTATTTGTGCCAACTCATTTCAATTTAAATGAAACAGAAATGAAAGATTACAAAAACAAATAAGTTTACATTACTTTTTAATATTTCCAAACAGCTTAGAAATCTTCAAAACCTCGAGAACTCATAAATGCAAAGTAGTTTTTCTAGTAATGTTTACTTAAAAACCATAAAAATACTTAGTAATAAAGTTGTTTCATTGGTATCCCTTCCACTAACTCACCCCATCGTTTTGTGGCGGTGTGGTAACAAATCAAAACGGTTTACCTTTTCAGATATCATGCTTTGTGATAGCCTGTTTTAGCTTGTAACAAGTCAACAATTTCACCTTAAAATTCACATACACTGTATGTGAACATGCGGACGGACATTTTTTTGAGCTCTCTCACGAAATAAGAGGAGTTTCCAGTCTTGTAGTCTTTGGCTTGGACATCGAATAAGAAGCAGAACAAAGCTACGAAAGCAAAAATTCTTTCAAAAACCATAAAATACAAAATTTAAAACGATTCCAGACGGTCGGACGGCTGCACATGGTTTGTTATTGTAAGAGAAGCAAAAGAAGACGAATCGCACCGTCCTCCTCATCGCCCGCTGTACACCAGAAACTGATCGATTCTTTCTTTCGCACTTTACTTGGCATACGAGTGTTGGATCGATCTCTTCTTACGCATATTCGCTTACATTGTTAGTGCAAAATAACAGAAGCAAAGTCGATCATCCGCTCCGAGAAAAAAATTACACACTGACTCACAAAGTCATCATGCATATGGATATCCGAATAATGAGAGAAAGACACAAAGCAAAAATTGAGAAACTGAAATTGCTTGCTCTCTGCGTGTTGATTCATTTCGCACTCATTGCGCTTCTTCGTTTCCCTTGCGGACCGACCGCTTCCATGACGCCGTTGAGCAAGGTTTATAGAATAGAAGGTTACGCCAGTAAACAAAGAAAAGTGGTCTCGTTCTGCGCATCTACGTCAATAAGTATTTCTAAAATCACTAGGGTCACAACACACGGTACAAATGCCAAACTTGAAAAGTCGTATGAAGAAAAGTTGGAACAGGTTTAATGTTACTCGAACGCTCCAATTTTGTTGTTGCTTTTTTGTTGTCGTAGTTTTATGCGGTAACTCCAGCAAAAGCAACACTTTTTGTCGTTCTCGTATATTTTCAGAGTTACATGCCTTTGAAATTTGGAAATTACGAGAGTGTATCTCTTCAACTATACAAAATACTTACATGTTCTTCGTATCGTTGGAAAGGCATTTAAAAGACCTTTCATTTGTGTAAAAATAATTGTATAATTACTGTAATAATTACTTTATGCAAAAATGTAAACTGTATAATTAACCAACAAAAACTTAAGCCTTTACGCTTAAGCTTTAGTACTTTACGTTTAGCATAACCTAATTTTGTGCACGTTATATAAATTAAAAGGTAAAAAAAATAATAAATTTACGTACCCATATTAATTTGCAACTCATTTTTAAAGCAATTTACATTAAAATGATCCTGCAGATGTCTGCATGTTTGGTTTTGAATTTTTTTTTTCGCTGGCAAAACTCCCACCAAATTTTTGATAAGCGAACAACTGATGGAAATTTGAAAACCCTGACCACTAACATTATTGCAAAAATTCACAGAGCACTTCATTATTGGTATTATTCAATCACCAAATTTTACATTAAAAATTATTGTTATAACCGGTGTGCAGGCGCCTCGAAACAAAATTTCAATACAAATACTTATTGACGTCATTTGACGTCCCTGTCAAACGAAAAAAACTAACGGACCTGCGCGTGGCGTAACCTTCTTTTTATAAACCTTGGCCGTTGAGTACATTTGGCTGATTCGGCCTCTTGTTATTCTTTGTCTATGATGTAAATTACCAACAAAACTGCGTTTGAGTTTGGTTCCGCGTTTCGATTGCGTTTGAGAGGTTTACAAATTTTTCTCTCTCAATTCTTCGAAAAATACGAAAAGCACAAAACAAAACGCGAAATAAACGCAACGCGAAAAGATACACGATAAGGCTGTAAATATGTCCATTTCCGAGGAAAAACATTTATGTTTCATATTTATATAAAAATACTTATAACTTCTAAACTGTAGGGCTGATAGTAAATTAGTGTATGATGAACATTAAAGTAATGAATATAATAGATAATCAACCAAGGACTTTATGAATTATAGCAATTTGATTACGTACCCTTATTTGACCTTGAGACCTCATCAATCCAAAATCGCGCAAAAAGAAAAATCAAAAAATCTACCAAAAAACTCTAATTCACATCTGTTCCGAAATAACTTATCTTAAATTTTTATTGTTTATTTTATTTTAAAGAAAAACTGCACCGGCCTGCATTATATACATTATACATTTCGTACACCAACAAAACACTGTCCAAATCAGTGGTCGAACCTCCGGGGCTGTCCCATTACGGGGAATTCTCTCTCGAAAACTTTTAAACAACACATATTTACATTGAACTTGTTATTCAATGATCATCGTGTAATATGGGGGTTTAGTAAGTCCAATTTGCAGATTTTTACAATATACAACCAGTAAGAAAGCTATATTCGGCCTGGCCGAATCTTAGATATCCTACACCTAAGTTTTGAAAAAATTTAAACTGAAAATAGAGGAATATATGGTTATAAGGAAAGCTCAAGGATCACATTTAATCAGAGATGGGTATAAATTCAGGGGCGAAGCTAGGGTGGGGCGGGGGTGGCGGTCCACTCTGGGCGGCAGTTGTGGAAATCAAGTATTGATTGATTGAATTCTAGGAATTTTTGGGGTTGCAAGTTGATTAACCGTCTCGGGCTCCATGAGACCTAGCTACGCCTTAGTATTAATAGGCGTGGTCATTACCTTTTTCAAAACTAAATAACTAGCTTAGTTGTTTTATTATTGTGCTCAAATTTATACTTTATTTCCGTGGTAATAAACTTGTTTTCATGAGCTATAGTGTATAAGTAGTGTAAAAGTGGGCGGACCGCACTCAGTTTTGATGTAATAATGTTTTTTTGGAAAAGAAGTTATCTAAAGTTTTATTCAAGAAATTTATATATTTTACAATATAAGCATCTTTTGCCTGTGTAACCTTAAAGTGGGCGGATCACGCACATATTTGGCATATTAACGGATAATGCTACTCTATACTCAGAAATGAAATTTTGTTGTCATAACTCAAAAACGAACGCTGATATCACATTTGTAATAAAAAATAGGCGTGGTCGTGATCCGATTTTGCCCATTTTCAATACCAACCTGCACACCCCCAGAAACAATATTTCTGCACAATTTCATCACGATATCTTTTCCGGTTCTCCAGTGATCGTGATTTCAACAGACAGACGGACGGACATGGCTAAATCGACTCAGGAGGTCACGCTGATCAAGAATATATATACTTTTCTATACCTATCGTCTCTATTTCTATGCGCTACACATTTCGTGACAAAGTGAATATACCCTTAACCTTAAGGTGTAGTGTATAAATATGTATATAGTTTGCGAATCCCAAAGAGAAAGATATATTGTCTAATCCGTGGATTATATGGTAACCAAAAATTGCGGGGTCCGGCTGTAGGATTATTGGCATTAGTTTATAACGTCAATGCGATGAAAATGTATGCAATTTATTGCATTGTACTATTATATTTTTTCCATCTTTGTCACTTAGTAAAAGAATTTATCTTAAATTTCAAGAATATACATAGTTATTTTCGACTTTCACTAGTTGAGCCACCGAAAAGAACTCATATACATAGTTATAGTATTAATAACATTCAGCTTCCATTTCTGATGTTCTGCCGAATTGTATCAACATTTGCTTCCGAAAAAAAAATTAGTGGTGAGAATTCAAGATTGACTGTCCAACCACAACGATGCGACGTCGCAATCGATTGCGATGTTCCTATAGAAAAATGGAATGGAACACGTCGTTGAGCTCTCTCACGTCGTCATAAAATTTTCTAACTTTCTGACAACTTCTTCCGATTTTCTCATTTTTTGAAAAACAGTATGCCCTACTTTTCAATGAAATTCTTCAAATTCCCCAAAAAATGTTAATAAATTTGACAAAGGAATTGTCAAACAAGGAAATTATTCAAATTATTTTTATTTAAAACAAAATGTAAATAATTTATGACGACAGATGTCACTCATTCGAATATTTCGAGAGAGAGAAATCGTTATCGTTTGCGACGTCGCATCGTTGCGTTGTGGTTGGACAGTGAATCATTTGGCTTTCAAACAATATACGAATACAGTTACCTTTTATTGTTCTCCTAGAATTCGTCGTAGTAATTTCCAATTAATTAAATAAATATTTCATATATGTACATAAATATTTTCTGCTATTTTCCTGAAATTATTCACAATTTTTTTAAGCTCAAAGTGGTGTTTCAGCCGTTTTAAGTTTTAAAAAGTAATTTCGCTATGAGTACCTTTCGGTGAAGTTTTCTTGATAAAGTAGTTTTCTGGCGTTCGTTGGTGTTTGGCACTTACAAAGAATTTTTCGAATAAATCGGGTTTAGTACAAACTGACCAATTTTGTTGTTGTTTGTCCAAAAAACGACATCGAAAAGGGATGAGGTCTCTTCAGGATCTATAACTTTTAAACTTTGGAAGTTAGTCGTCTATATCTCTTAAACTATATCACATATTTTGTTTGATAGGTATAGGTAAAGGTATTCAAAAAACCTTCCATTTATGTTTTATAACATTTTATCGAAAACCTTACCGTTTTCGAGAAAAACGCAATTTAAAACCACTTTTATAATTTTAGTACTGTCATAGTTTTTGCCATTTACATTTGAAAAAAGTATAATTAATCCATATTGATCATATCCATATCCATATTAATCATTGTCTTAACTTTAAGAGTAGTGGCTATTAGCTTTTTAAGCGTATGTTTCATCCTGATCAGTGCAGGAATTTAGGCGGAAACTCAAGAATTGACGTTTTCTTCATAAAAATTAAAAAATTGTATGAAAAATCGCATGATTTTCTTGATGACAAAATACGCGTATTAAGCTAATGGTCTCTACTTTCTTAAAATTTAGAAAATTATATAGGCTAATTATGCATTTCTCTAAAGAAAAAAATTAATAAGTGGCACAATTATAAAAAGTCGGTTTTCTCTAAAAGTAATTTTTCGACAAAATGTTACTTTATATAAATAAAGTGTTTCATATTCCTTTATAACGGTATCCTATAGGGAAACCTTTAATAGTTTAGGAGATATATTGACAAGAATTTAAATTTTCGACGACTCGATAATTAAAAAATAAATAGGAAAAAAACTGTATTTGTTGTTATAATCGGCATAAAAAACTAAACACAAACAAATTGGAGTAATTCCGCAACGATAAAGTTATTTATAATTAATTCCTTTTGGTTATACAATTTTTGGTAATAAAGTTCAAATTGGCTGCACGTCTATGAATACCAACAACATTTTGCGTTTAGATTCTTTTTTGTCCTTAGGAACAAATTAATGAATTCGAAAGATGTACTAAAAATCGTAGATATTTCTAATACCTTTATAACGGTATCTACATTGACCTGATATGTGCTAAAGTTTAGTAGATATAGACGGTTAAATTTCAAATTTGTGGTAAGAGCCAGAAACAAAATTGAGAAGTTTGTACTAAACCCGATTTAAGCCGAAGTCTCTTCATTGGTTTTTGGGATCCACAAAGAATTTTGTTCGCTGTTGAAAGCTTTACCTGGCTACGAAAAACAGGTATACATATATATTTTTGCCGGTTTCGGAATCAAGCAGATCTTATATGGATTCTTATTATATCCATTCATTATTCTATCGTATTAATTTGCATTGTTATCGATTTTAATTTTACCTCATTTAATTCCATTCTTCATATATGGCTGTGAGTTATTTTCAACTATGAGTACAACAGCAAATTGAATTGTACTTAACATGATAAGTCGCTAGGCTTATGGGCTAACACGAGATTCTCATATTTGTCTGCATAATAAAAACCTGTATGGCATTTCATTGACTTGCTTGTTGGTTAAAGAACTTTTATAATTAGAAATTTTATTACATTAGATAATATTGTAATTTCCAAGGTGAAATTTCTTATCTAATTCGGACATTTTATCAACTTTGTCAGACTCTGGAACTATTTGCTTTGTAGCATTCAGGATGCTAACGTCTACTAGAACGCTAAACGTTTATTTTTTCAACGTTTTACGAATAGGTAGCAAATATTTTAATATCCCTTTATATGTACCTCTTGTTTTCTATCATATTCCTAAACTTATATACATATATAGTATAATTGTAACTAAAATAATTAATAAATAAATAAATATAAAAAAATGTACATTGAATTATTTTTCAAAGTCTTTTATAGTACGCATCATTATAGTTCATCAAATAAGTAAAAACTGAAAAGTTAAAACAATGTTTTGACTTCTGCCATCGTATACAAACAAAGAAAGCACCAACATAAAAGCTGCCAACTACACATGCAATTTTATGATAAAGTATTTAATATAAATAAACTTCAGTCGATAAGAACAAGACACCATAATTCCAACAGGTCAATTCAATTGTCGTAGCAACAATAAAATCTTTAAATCTTGTTCACCTCCAATTTAAATTACTTTATTTACCTATTCATTCGACGCAACGTTTGAAAGACTCGAGCGAACAACAGAAACAATCTCTTCTTTGTAATACTTGTTTCATACAATGATGGTGAATTTTAAGCACTATTAAATTTTAACAAAGTAACCAGAAAAGAAACTAAGATATATGGTCAATATTTTTTAATGACCATTTTGTAAAAAACTTAGTACGAAAAATATTCTAATAGGAGCATAAATAAATTTAAAATTACACTTTTATGAATTTTGCAAGTTCTGAAACATTTTTAAATTACATTAAATTTAATTTTAATTTTACGTTAAATTTATAAAAAACAAGAATTTTGTAAGATGGCACAAATTTTACAGCAACAAATTTTTCTCATAATCAACTCTGTGATGGTAGACGCAGTTGCATTTCCGGAAGCAGTGCACTATGTTCAGGTGACAGGAACGCCTTTTCTTTTTTTGTAGTTTTGGACGGCACTTGGATTTAGGTTTTGGCAGTGGCTTTCTGCACCCACAGCTATTCTTTTTGCGACGATTGCATACATTACGTTTGCGCTGACGGCTTACGGATTTCTTCCTGCAATATTTTTGCTTTTGAGCGCAAGACAGCCTATTCCATTCACGTGCTGCGCGTCGCACGACCTCCACTGCCTTTAATCCGCAGTGTTTTTTCCTGTACTCACGGAGGAAGTTGAGGTATCCGTTGGAAGTTACTCTTCCTGGTCGCATGCATTTTTTTTTGGTGACCCTTCCGCGCTTTACTTTCTTTCCGCCACATTTTTTAACTGGTGGTTTGGCAACACATTTGCAAACAGCCATCTCAGAAATTTAATGTCAAATATGTTTTACGAAATAACTGCAAATTAATAAAATAGATAAATTACATATTTAACAAACTCACAGATAACTTAGTTTTTCTATTTTCTTCGAATGTTGTTTTATCACTTGACGTAATTTTTTGAAGGTAAAGTTTTCCAGAAGTTTTAAGTGTCTGGCGTCGTTTCAATACGACGAAATCTAAATGTGTATTTAAAGGGAACTGTGGTGGGGTTTTACGAACAATTTCTCGTAATGTTCATTTATTTTTTCTTTAAAGCATTTTCAAGAACTGAAGAAGAGTTCTGAAAACTGAAGAAGATAGCTTTCCGAAGTCTTAACCCTTAACTACAGACGACCGGTATTTTTTACCGGTTAGTGTTTCAATTTTGCGAAATATTTTTGGAAATATATATTTCATTAAATATATATTTCCCATAAAACTTGTGTAACTTGTGTGTAACTCAATAATTTTACAGCTTTGACTAGATCTAGAAACCCTAGAAATATGTAAAAGCATATAATATATTTATTTTCCAGTTGCTATATACATATTTTTTTTAATTTGGTATAACAGGTAAAAAATACCGGTGGTCTGTTATAACGTTCCTATAATCGGACGTCTGTAGTTAAGGGTTAAGATAGAAAGGCATGAGTCCTTGATATTTTGGCCAGGTATCCACAGAAGACTGAAACAGTGAATCTGAGACTGATTCAACAGCTTACACTAAGTCAAGAACTGATCCTAGACTTCGTATAAAGCATATCGGTGTGTCATTTCGATGCTCGTTTAATGGCTATTATTGTTTAGTCATTTATACGTGTTTTCCCCTCCATTTATGCAGACTAAAAAGACGACACTTTGCGTTTGATTTAATAACGGCATGTTCTGGAATTCGTATAGAAGAAAGAATAGAGAAAGAAAGTGTGTCTACCATAAAATTTATAAATGTTGCTGTTTGTCAACTGTCAGGATTTTTTGATGCTAATCAAGTGCTTTTATGGGGTTTTTTGTCTTTTAGGTTTATTATTAGAATTGAAAAAAAGGTTTACTTTTATTGGTATTTATTAGGCCACGCTCAGCCCTCTTTACATTTTTTTCCGAACAACTATTAATATATGTATATATCTTCCGGTTTTTCTCACTGAAAATTGATATCAAAATCTTTTCACTTGTTTACATTTAAATACAAAGATACATAAAACCTACTTTTATAACTGTTTTTACTCTATTTCTGCACACGTTTTTATTGGCGTGACATGACATGTTATGCGATTATCATGAGTTCATCCATGATAAAAAAGAAAAAGTTGAGGCAAGGAAATTGCATTTTCTTTTCTATTATTTGTGGTATTTATTAACCCACACAAAAGGCTAGGGAGCTATTCTGAGTGGATTGATTTCAAATTGAAATGTACTAATTTTATGCTGGTCAATTAACTTTTGTATAAAATCTGAACTCTTCGGTTTTTTACTTTCTCATTGATAGGTTTATCATTTACTTCTTTGGATAGTTTATGCTAATTTTATGATATTGAGGAAATTAGAGTAAAATTGGGACAATCTGCAACAGCTCTTACGAATGACTGGACGACTAGTCTAAAAGAGCATGTGGAAGATGGTGGAATAAAATTTAAGCGAAAAATGAAAGTAATGATTTTGCCTTCACATCTGACTTTATGAATGCAAACCGTAAGGTAACAGACCGGAGAGAGGTAACAGAATACGCTCTACGATATACATTACTTTATGAATACAAACCGTAAGGTAACAGACCGGAGAGAGGTAACAGAATACGCTCTACGATATAAATTTTTTGCGCTACTTTCAAATAAATATGTCCATTTCCGAGGAAAAACATTTATGTTTCATATTTATATAAAAATACTTATAACTGCTAAACTGTAGGGCTGATAGTAAATTAGTGTATGATGAAGATTAAGGTAATGAATATAATAGATAATCAACCAAGGACTTTATGAAGGGGAAACTAAAAGCTTTTTCATAAAATCTCTAAAACGATAAATTATAGATATTAAAATTACCTTTCCAACGATGTATATATCGTTCCTATATATGTCGGGATTATGGAGATATAGAGCATAAAAGCTTCAAACTTTGAAGGCTCATAACTCCTAAACGGGGGCGGAGCGAGGGGCTGGGTTTTTTCAGTGGGTTGCTACAACAACAACAAAAACAATCACAATGCACTTGTCTTGAATGTAGCCAATTTCAAGAATATACATAGTTATTTTCGACTTTCACTAGTTGAGCCACCGAAAAGAACTCATATACATAGTTATAATATTAATAACATTCAGCTTCCATTTCTGATGTTCTGCCGAATTGTATCAACATTTGCTTCCGAAAAAAAAATTAGTGGTGAGAATTCAAGATTGAATCACTTGGCTTTCAAACAATATACGAATACAGTTACCTTTTATTGTTCTCCTAGAATTCGTCGTAGTAATTTCCAATTAATTAAATAAATATTTCATATACATATGTACATAAATATTTTCTGCTATTTTCCTGAAACTATTCACAATTTTTTTAAGCTCAAAGTGGTGTTGCTGCGATTCATCAGCCGTTTTAAGTTGTAAAACGTAATTTCGCTGTGAGTACCTTTCGGTGAAGTTTTCTTGATAAAGTAGTTTTCTGGCGTTCGTTGGTGTTTGGCACTTACAAAGAATTTTTCGAATAAATCGGGTTTAGTACAAACTGACCAATTTTGTTGTTGTTTGTCCAAAAAACGACATCGAAAAGGGATGAGGTCTCTTCAGGATCTATAACTTTTAAACTTTGGAAGTTAGTCGTCTATATCTCTTAAACTATATCACATATTTTGTTTGATAGGTATAGGTACCGTTGTAAAGGTATTCAAAAAATCTTCTATTTATGTTTTATAACATTTTATCGAAAACCTTACCGTTTTCGAGAAAAACGCAATTTAAAACCACTTTTATAATTTTAGTACTGTTTTCATATTTATTAGTTTTTGCCATTTACATTTGAAAAAAGTATAATTAATCCATATTGATCATATCCATATCCATATTAATCATTGTCTTAACTTTAAGAGTAGTGGCTATTAGCTTTTTAAGCGTATGTTTCATCCTGATCAGTGCAGGAATTTGGGCGGAAACTCAAGAATTGACGTTTTCTTCATAAAAATTAAAAAATTGTATGAAAAATCGCATGATTTTCTTGATGACAAAATACGCGTATTAAGCTAATGGTCTCTACTTTCTTAAAATTTAGAAAATAATATAGGCTAATTATGCACTTCTCTAAAGAAAAAAATTAATAAGTGGCACAATTATAAAAAGTCGGTTCTCTCTAAAAGTCATTTTTCGACAAAATGTTACTTTATATAAATAAAGTGTTTCATATTCCTTTATAACGGTATCCTATAGGGAAACCTTTAATAGTTTAGGAGATATATTGACAAGAATTTAAATTTTCGACGACTCGATAATTAAAAAAATAAATAGGAAAAAAACTGTATTTGTTGTTATAATCGGCATAAAAAACTAAACACAAACAAATTGGAGTAATTCCGCAACGATAAAGTTATTTATAATTAATTCCTTTTGGTTATACAATTTTTGGTAATAAAGTTCAAATTGGCTGCACGTCTATGAATACCAACAACATTTTGCGTTTAGATTCTTTTTTGTCCTTAGGAACAAATTAATGAATTCGAAAGATGTACTAAAAATCGTAGATATTTCTAATACCTTTATAACGGTATCTACATTGACCTGATATGTGCTAAAGTTTAGTAGATATAGACGGTTAAATTTCAAATTTGTGGTCAGAGCCAGAAACAAAATTGAGAAGTTTGTACTAAAGCCGATTTAAGCCGAAGTCTCTTCATTGGTTTTTGGGATCTACAAAGACTTTTGTTCGCTGTTGAAAGCTTTACCTGGCTACGAAAAACAGGTATACATATATATTTTTGCCGGTTTCGGAATCAAGCAGATCTTATATGGATTCTTATTATATCCATTCATTATTCTATCGTATTAATTTGCATTGTTATCGATTTTAATTTTACCTCATTTAATTCCATTCTTCATATATGGCTGTGAGTTATTTTCAACTATGAGTACAACAGCAAATTGAATTGTACTTAACATGATAAGTCGCTAGGCTTATGGGCTAACACGAGATTCTCATATTTGTCTGCATAATAAAAACCTGTATGGCATTTCATTGACTTGCTTGTTGGTTAAAGAACTTTTATAATTAGAAATTTTATTACATTAGATAATATTGTAATTTCCAAGGTGAAATTTCTTATCTAATTCGGACATTTTATCAACTTTGTCAGACTCTGGAACTATTTGCTTTGTAGCATTCAGGATGCTAACGTCTACTAGAACGCTAAACGTTTATTTTTTCAACGTTTTACGAATAGGTAGCAAATATTTTAATATCCCTTTATACCTCTTGTTTTCTATCATATTCCTAAACTTATATACATATATAGTATAATTGTAACTAAAATAATTAATAAATAAATAAATATAAAAAAATGTACATTGAATTATTTTTCAAAGTCTTTTATAGTACGCATCATTATAGTTCATCAAATAAGTAAAAACTGAAAAGTTAAAACAATGTTTTGACTTCTGCCATCGTATACAAACAAAGAAAGCACCAACATAAAAGCTGCCAACTACACATGCAATTTTATGATAAAGTATTTAATATAAATAAACTTCAGTCGATAAGAACAAGACACCATAATTCCAACAGGTCAATTCAATTGTCGTAGCAACAATAAAATCTTTAAATCTTGTTCACCTCCAATTTAAATTACTTTATTTACCTATTCATTCGACGCAACGTTTGAAAGACTCGAGCGAACAACAGAAACAATCTCTTCTTTGTAATACTTGTTTCATACAATGATGGTGAATTTTAAGCACTATTAAATTTTAACAAAGTAACCAGAAAAGAAACTAAGATATATGGTCAATATTTTTTAATGACCATTTTGTAAAAAACTTAGTACGAAAAATATTCTAATAGGAGCATAAATAAATTTAAAATTACACTTTTATGAATTTTGCAAGTTCTGAAACATTTTTAAATTACATTAAATTTAATTTTAATTTTACGTTAAATTTATAAAAAACAAGAATTTTGTAAGATGGCACAAATTTTACAGCAACAAATTTTTCTCATAATCAACTCTGTGATGGTAGACGCAGTTGCATTTCCGGAAGCAGTGCACTATGTTCAGGTGACAGGAACGCCTTTTCTTTTTTTGTAGTTTTGGACGGCACTTGGATTTAGGTTTTGGCAGTGGCTTTCTGCACCCACAGCTATTCTTTTTGCGACGATTGCATACATTACGTTTGCGCTGACGGCTTACGGATTTCTTCCTGCAATATTTTTGCTTTTGAGCGCAAGACAGCCTATTCCATTCACGTGCTGCGCGTCGCACGACCTCCACTGCCTTTAATCCGCAGTGTTTTTTCCTGTACTCACGGAGGAAGTTGAGGTATCCGTTGGAAGTTACTCTTCCTGGTCGCATGCATTTTTTTTTGGTGACCCTTCCGCGCTTTACTTTCTTTCCGCCACATTTTTTAACTGGTGGTTTGGCAACACATTTGCAAACAGCCATCTCAGAAATTTAATGTCAAATATGTTTTACGAAATAACTGCAAATTAATAAAATAGATAAATTACATATTTAACAAACTCACAGATAACTTAGTTTTTCTATTTTCTTCGAATGTTGTTTTATCACTTGACGTAATTTTTTGAAGGTAAAGTTTTCCAGAAGTTTTAAGTGTCTGGCGTCGTTTCAATACGACGAAATCTAAATGTGTATTTAAAGGGAACTGTGGTGGGGTTTTACGAACAATTTCTCGTAATGTTCATTTATTTTTTCTTTAAAGCATTTTCAAGAACTGAAGAAGAGTTCTGAAAACTGAAGAAGATAGCTTTCCGAAGTCTTAAGATAGAAAGGCATGAGTCCTTGATATTTTGGCCAGGTATCCACAGAAGACTGAAACAGTGAATCTGAGACTGATTCAACAGCTTACACTAAGTCAAGAACTGATCCTAGACTTCGTATAAAGCATATCGGTGTGTCATTTCGATGCTCGTTTAATGGCTATTATTGTTTAGTCATTTATACGTGTTTTCCCCTCCATTTATGCAGACTAAAAAGACGACACTTTGCGTTTGATTTAATAACGGCATGTTCTGGAATTCGTATAGAAGAAAGAATAGAGAAAGAAAGTGTGTCTACCATAAAATTTATAAATGTTGCTGTTTGTCAACTGTCAGGATTTTTTGATGCTAATCAAGTGCTTTTATGGGGTTTTTTGCCTTTTAGGTTTATTATTAGAATTGAAAAAAAGGTTTACTTTTATTGGTATTTATTAGGCCACGCTCAGCCCTCTTTACATTTTTTTCCGAACAACTATTAATATATATATCTTCCGGTTTTTCTCACTGAAAATTGATATCAAAATCTTTTCACTTGTTTACATTTAAATACAAAGATACATAAAACCTACTTTTATAACTGTTTTTACTCTATTTCTGCACACGTTTTTATTGGCGTGACATGACATGTTATGCGATTATCATGAGTTCATCCATGATAAAAAAGAAAAAGTTGAGGCAAGGAAATTGCATTTTCTTTTCTATTATTTGTGGTATTTATTAACCCACACAAAAGGCTAGGGAGCTATTCTGAGTGGATTGATTTCAAATTGAAATGTACTAATTTTATGCTGGTCAATTAACTTTTGTATAAAATCTGAACTCTTCGGTTTTTTACTTTCTCATTGATAGGTTTATCATTTACTTCTTTGGATAGTTTATGCTAATTTTATGATATTGAGGAAATTAGAGTAAAATTGGGACAATCTGCAACAGCTCTTACGAATGACTGGACGACTAGTCTAAAAGAGCATGTGGAAGATGGTGGAATAAAATTTAAGCGAAAAATGAAAGTAATGATTTTGCCTTCACATCTGACTTTATGAATGCAAACCGTAAGGTAACAGACCGGAGAGAGGTAACAGAATACGCTCTACGATATAAATTTTTTGCGCTACTTTCAAATAAATATGTCCATTTCCGAGGAAAAACATTTATGTTTCATATTTATATAAAAATACTTATAACTGCTAAACTGTAGGGCTGATAGTAAATTAGTGTATGATGAAGATTAAGGTAATGAATATAATAGATAATCAACCAAGGACTTTATGAAGGGGAAACTAAAAGCTTTTTCATAAAATCTCTAAAACGATAAATTATAGATATTAAAATTACCTTTCCAACGATGTATATATCGTTCCTATATATGTCGGGATTATGGAGATATAGAGCATAAAAGCTTCAAACTTTGAAGGCTCATAACTCCTAAACGGGGGCGGAGCGAGGGGCTGGGTTTTTTCAGTGGGTTGCTACAACAACAACAAAAACAATCACAATGCACTTGTCTTGAATGTAGCCAATTTCAAGAATATACATAGTTATTTTCGACTTTCACTAGTTGAGCCACCGAAAAGAACTCATATACATAGTTATAATATTAATAACATTCAGCTTCCATTTCTGATGTTCTGCCGAATTGTATCAACATTTGCTTCCGAAAAAAAAATTAGTGGTGAGAATTCAAGATTGAATCACTTGGCTTTCAAACAATATACGAATACAGTTACCTTTTATTGTTCTCCTAGAATTCGTCGTAGTAATTTCCAATTAATTAAATAAATATTTCATATACATATGTACATAAATATTTTCTGCTATTTTCCTGAAACTATTCACAATTTTTTTAAGCTCAAAGTGGTGTTGCTGCGATTCATCAGCCGTTTTAAGTTGTAAAACGTAATTTCGCTGTGAGTACCTTTCGGTGAAGTTTTCTTGATAAAGTAGTTTTCTGGCGTTCGTTGGTGTTTGGCACTTACAAAGAATTTTTCGAATAAATCGGGTTTAGTACAAACTGACCAATTTTGTTGTTGTTTGTCCAAAAAACGACATCGAAAAGGGATGAGGTCTCTTCAGGATCTATAACTTTTAAACTTTGGAAGTTAGTCGTCTATATCTCTTAAACTATATCACATATTTTGTTTGATAGGTATAGGTACCGTTGTAAAGGTATTCAAAAAATCTTCCATTTATGTTTTATAACATTTTATCGAAAACCTTACCGTTTTCGAGAAAAACGCAATTTAAAACCACTTTTATAATTTTAGTACTGTTTTCATATTTATTAGTTTTTGCCATTTACATTTGAAAAAAGTATAATTAATCCATATTGATCATATCCATATCCATATTAATCATTGTCTTAACTTTAAGAGTAGTGGCTATTAGCTTTTTAAGCGTATGTTTCATCCTGATCAGTGCAGGAATTTGGGCGGAAACTCAAGAATTGACGTTTTCTTCATAAAAATTAAAAAATTGTATGAAAAATCGCATGATTTTCTTGATGACAAAATACGCGTATTAAGCTAATGGTCTCTACTTTCTTAAAATTTAGAAAATTATATAGGCTAATTATGCACTTCTCTAAAGAAAAAAATTAATAAGTGGCACAATTATAAAAAGTCGGTTCTCTCTAAAAGTCATTTTTCGACAAAATGTTACTTTATATAAATAAAGTGTTTCATATTCCTTTATAACGGTATCCTATAGGGAAACCTTTAATAGTTTAGGAGATATATTGACAAGAATTTAAATTTTCGACGACTCGATAATTAAAAAAATAAATAGGAAAAAAACTGTATTTGTTGTTATAATCGGCATAAAAAACTAAACACAAACAAATTGGAGTAATTCCGCAACGATAAAGTTATTTATAATTAATTCCTTTTGGTTATACAATTTTTGGTAATAAAGTTCAAATTGGCTGCACGTCTATGAATACCAACAACATTTTGCGTTTAGATTCTTTTTTGTCCTTAGGAACAAATTAATGAATTCGAAAGATGTACTAAAAATCGTAGATATTTCTAATACCTTTATAACGGTATCTACATTGACCTGATATGTGCTAAAGTTTAGTAGATATAGACGGTTAAATTTCAAATTTGTGGTCAGAGCCAGAAACAAAATTGAGAAGTTTGTACTAAAGCCGATTTAAGCCGAAGTCTCTTCATTGGTTTTTGGGATCTACAAAGACTTTTGTTCGCTGTTGAAAGCTTTACCTGGCTACGAAAAACAGGTATACATATATATTTTTGCCGGTTTCGGAATCAAGCAGATCTTATATGGATTCTTATTATATCCATTCATTATTCTATCGTATTAATTTGCATTGTTATCGATTTTAATTTTACCTCATTTAATTCCATTCTTCATATATGGCTGTGAGTTATTTTCAACTATGAGTACAACAGCAAATTGAATTGTACTTAACATGATAAGTCGCTAGGCTTATGGGCTAACACGAGATTCTCATATTTGTCTGCATAATAAAAACCTGTATGGCATTTCATTGACTTGCTTGTTGGTTAAAGAACTTTTATAATTAGAAATTTTATTACATTAGATAATATTGTAATTTCCAAGGTGAAATTTCTTATCTAATTCGGACATTTTATCAACTTTGTCAGACTCTGGAACTATTTGCTTTGTAGCATTCAGGATGCTAACGTCTACTAGAACGCTAAACGTTTATTTTTTCAACGTTTTACGAATAGGTAGCAAATATTTTAATATCCCTTTATACCTCTTGTTTTCTATCATATTCCTAAACTTATATACATATATAGTATAATTGTAACTAAAATAATTAATAAATAAATAAATATAAAAAAATGTACATTGAATTATTTTTCAAAGTCTTTTATAGTACGCATCATTATAGTTCATCAAATAAGTAAAAACTGAAAAGTTAAAACAATGTTTTGACTTCTGCCATCGTATACAAACAAAGAAAGCACCAACATAAAAGCTGCCAACTACACATGCAATTTTATGATAAAGTATTTAATATAAATAAACTTCAGTCGATAAGAACAAGACACCATAATTCCAACAGGTCAATTCAATTGTCGTAGCAACAATAAAATCTTTAAATCTTGTTCACCTCCAATTTAAATTACTTTATTTACCTATTCATTCGACGCAACGTTTGAAAGACTCGAGCGAACAACAGAAACAATCTCTTCTTTGTAATACTTGTTTCATACAATGATGGTGAATTTTAAGCACTATTAAATTTTAACAAAGTAACCAGAAAAGAAACTAAGATATATGGTCAATATTTTTTAATGACCATTTTGTAAAAAACTTAGTACGAAAAATATTCTAATAGGAGCATAAATAAATTTAAAATTACACTTTTATGAATTTTGCAAGTTCTGAAACATTTTTAAATTACATTAAATTTAATTTTAATTTTACGTTAAATTTATAAAAAACAAGAATTTTGTAAGATGGCACAAATTTTACAGCAACAAATTTTTCTCATAATCAACTCTGTTATGGTAGACGCAGTTGCATTTCCGGAAGCAGTGCACTATGTTCAGGTGACAGGAACGCCTTTTCTTTTTTTGTAGTTTTGGACGGCACTTGGATTTAGGTTTTGGCAGTGGCTTTCTGCACCCACAGCTATTCTTTTTGCGACGATTGCATACATTACGTTTGCGCTGACGGCTTACGGATTTCTTCCTGCAATATTTTTGCTTTTGAGCGCAACCTATTCCATTCACGTGCTGCGCGTCGCACGACCTCCACTGCCTTTAATCCGCAGTGTTTTTTCCTGTACTCACGGAGGAAGTTGAGGTATCCGTTGGAAGTTACTCTTCCTGGTCGCATGCATTTTTTTTTGGTGACCCTTCCGCGCTTTACTTTCTTTCCGCCACATTTTTTAACTGGTGGTTTGGCAACACATTTGCAAACAGCCATCTCAGAAATTTAATGTCAAATATGTTTTACGAAATAACTGCAAATTAATAAAATAGATAAATTACATATTTAACAAACTCACAGATAACTTAGTTTTTCTATTTTCTTCGAATGTTGTTTTATCACTTGACGTAATTTTTTGAAGGTAAAGTTTTCCAGAAGTTTTAAGTGTCTGGCGTCGTTTCAATACGACGAAATCTAAATGTGTATTTAAAGGGAACTGTGGTGGGGTTTTACGAACAATTTCTCGTAATGTTCATTTATTTTTTCTTTAAAGCATTTTCAAGAACTGAAGAAGAGTTCTGAAAACTGAAGAAGATAGCTTTCCGAAGTCTTAAGATAGAAAGGCATGAGTCCTTGATATTTTGGCCAGGTATCCACAGAAGACTGAAACAGTGAATCTGAGACTGATTCAACAGCTTACACTAAGTCAAGAACTGATCCTAGACTTCGTATAAAGCATATCGGTGTGTCATTTCGATGCTCGTTTAATGGCTATTATTGTTTAGTCATTTATACGTGTTTTCCCCTCCATTTATGCAGACTAAAAAGACGACACTTTGCGTTTGATTTAATAACGGCATGTTCTGGAATTCGTATAGAAGAAAGAATAGAGAAAGAAAGTGTGTCTACCATAAAATTTATAAATGTTGCTGTTTGTCAACTGTCAGGATTTTTTGATGCTAATCAAGTGCTTTTATGGGGTTTTTTGTCTTTTAGGTTTATTATTAGAATTGAAAAAAAGGTTTACTTTTATTGGTATTTATTAGGCCACGCTCAGCCCTCTTTACATTTTTTTCCGAACAACTATTAATATATATATCTTCCGGTTTTTCTCACTGAAAATTGATATCAAAATCTTTTCACTTGTTTACATTTAAATACAAAGATACATAAAACCTACTTTTATAACTGTTTTTACTCTATTTCTGCACACGTTTTTATTGGCGTGACATGACATGTTATGCGATTATCATGAGTTCATCCATGATAAAAAAGAAAAAGTTGAGGCAAGGAAATTGCATTTTCTTTTCTATTATTTGTGGTATTTATTAACCCACACAAAAGGCTAGGGAGCTATTCTGAGTGGATTGATTTCAAATTGAAATGTACTAATTTTATGCTGGTCAATTAACTTTTGTATAAAATCTGAACTCTTCGGTTTTTTACTTTCTCATTGATAGGTTTATCATTTACTTCTTTGGATAGTTTATGCTAATTTTATGATATTGAGGAAATTAGAGTAAAATTGGGACAATCTGCAACAGCTCTTACGAATGACTGGACGACTAGTCTAAAAGAGCATGTGGAAGATGGTGGAATAAAATTTAAGCGAAAAATGAAAGTAATGATTTTGCCTTCACATCTGACTTTATGAATGCAAACCGTAAGGTAACAGACCGGAGAGAGGTAACAGAATACGCTCTACGATATACATTACTTTATGAATACAAACCGTAAGGTAACAGACCGGAGAGAGGTAACAGAATACGCTCTACGATATAAATTTTTTGCGCTACTTTCAAATAAATATGTCCATTTCCGAGGAAAAACATTTATGTTTCATATTTATATAAAAATACTTATAACTGCTAAACTGTAGGGCTGATAGTAAATTAGTGTATGATGAAGATTAAGGTAATGAATATAATAGATAATCAACCAAGGACTTTATGAAGGGGAAACTAAAAGCTTTTTCATAAAATCTCTAAAACGATAAATTATAGATATTAAAATTACCTTTCCAACGATGTATATATCGTTCCTATATATGTCGGGATTATGGAGATATAGAGCATAAAAGCTTCAAACTTTGAAGGCTCATAACTCCTAAACGGGGGCGGAGCGAGGGGCTGGGTTTTTTCAGTGGGTTGCTACAACAACAACAAAAACAATCACAATGTCTTGAATGTAGCCAATTTCAAGAATATACATAGTTATTTTCGACTTTCACTAGTTGAGCCACCGAAAAGAACTCATATACATAGTTATAATATTAATAACATTCAGCTTCCATTTCTGATGTTCTGCCGAATTGTATCAACATTTGCTTCCGAAAAAAAAATTAGTGGTGAGAATTCAAGATTGAATCACTTGGCTTTCAAACAATATACGAATACAGTTACCTTTTATTGTTCTCCTAGAATTCGTCGTAGTAATTTCCAATTAATTAAATAAATATTTCATATACATATGTACATAAATATTTTCTGCTATTTTCCTGAAACTATTCACAATTTTTTTAAGCTCAAAGTGGTGTTGCTGCGATTCATCAGCCGTTTTAAGTTGTAAAACGTAATTTCGCTGTGAGTACCTTTCGGTGAAGTTTTCTTGATAAAGTAGTTTTCTGGCGTTCGTTGGTGTTTGGCACTTACAAAGAATTTTTCGAATAAATCGGGTTTAGTACAAACTGACCAATTTTGTTGTTGTTTGTCCAAAAAACGACATCGAAAAGGGATGAGGTCTCTTCAGGATCTATAACTTTTAAACTTTGGAAGTTAGTCGTCTATATCTCTTAAACTATATCACATATTTTGTTTGATAGGTATAGGTACCGTTGTAAAGGTATTCAAAAAATCTTCCATTTATGTTTTATAACATTTTATCGAAAACCTTACCGTTTTCGAGAAAAACGCAATTTAAAACCACTTTTATAATTTTAGTACTGTTTTCATATTTATTAGTTTTTGCCATTTACATTTGAAAAAAGTATAATTAATCCATATTGATCATATCCATATCCATATTAATCATTGTCTTAACTTTAAGAGTAGTGGCTATTAGCTTTTTAAGCGTATGTTTCATCCTGATCAGTGCAGGAATTTGGGCGGAAACTCAAGAATTGACGTTTTCTTCATAAAAATTAAAAAATTGTATGAAAAATCGCATGATTTTCTTGATGACAAAATACGCGTATTAAGCTAATGGTCTCTACTTTCTTAAAATTTAGAAAATTATATAGGCTAATTATGCACTTCTCTAAAGAAAAAAATTAATAAGTGGCACAATTATAAAAAGTCGGTTCTCTCTAAAAGTCATTTTTCGACAAAATGTTACTTTATATAAATAAAGTGTTTCATATTCCTTTATAACGGTATCCTATAGGGAAACCTTTAATAGTTTAGGAGATATATTGACAAGAATTTAAATTTTCGACGACTCGATAATTAAAAAAATAAATAGGAAAAAAACTGTATTTGTTGTTATAATCGGCATAAAAAACTAAACACAAACAAATTGGAGTAATTCCGCAACGATAAAGTTACTTATAATTAATTCCTTTTGGTTATACAATTTTTGGTAATAAAGTTCAAATTGGCTGCACGTCTATGAATACCAACAACATTTTGCGTTTAGATTCTTTTTTGTCCTTAGGAACAAATTAATGAATTCGAAAGATGTACTAAAAATCGTAGATATTTCTAATACCTTTATAACGGTATCTACATTGACCTGATATGTGCTAAAGTTTAGTAGATATAGACGGTTAAATTTCAAATTTGTGGTCAGAGCCAGAAACAAAATTGAGAAGTTTGTACTAAAGCCGATTTAAGCCGAAGTCTCTTCATTGGTTTTTGGGATCTACAAAGAATTTTGTTCGCTGTTTACCTGGCTACGAAAAACAGGTATACATATATATATTTGCCGCTTTCGGAATCAAGCAGATCTTATATGGATTCTTATTATATCCATTCATGATTCTATCGTATTAATTTGCATTGTTATCGATTTTAATTTTACCTCATTTAATTCCATTCTTCATATATGGCTGTGAGTTATTTTCAACTATGAGTACAACAGCAAATAGAATTGTACTTAATATGATAAGTCGCTAGGCTTATGGGCTAACACGAGATTCTCATATTTGTCTGCATAATAAAAAGCTGTATGGCATTTCATTGACTTGCTTGTTGGTTAAAGAACTTTTATAATTAGAAATTTTATTACATTAGATAATATTGTAATTTCCAAGGTGAAATTTCTTATCTAATTCGGAGATTTTATCAACTTTGTCAGACTCTGGACTATTTGCTTTGTAGCATTCAGGATGCTAACGTCTACTAGAACGCTAAACGTTTATTTTTTCAACGTTTTACGAATAGGTAGCAAATATTTTATATCCCTTTATACCTCTTGTTTTCTATCATATAATTCCTAAACTTATATACATATATAGTATAATTGTAACTAAAATAATTAATAAATAAATAAATATAAAAAAATGTACATTGAATTATGTTTCAAAGTCTTTTATAGTACGCATCATTATAGTTCATCAAATAAGTAAAAACTGAAAAGTTAAAACAATGTTTTGACTTCTACCATCATATACAAACAAAGAAAGCACCAACATAAAAGCTGCCAACTACACATGCAATTTTATGATAAAGTATTTAATATAAATAAACTTCAGTCGATAAGAACAAGACACCATAATTCCAACAGGTCAATTCAATTGTCGTAGCAACAATAAAATCTTTAAATCTTGTTCACCTCCAAGAATTTAAATTACTTTATTTACCTATTCATTCGACGCAACGTTTGAAAGACTCGAGCGAACAACAGAAACAATCTCTTCTTTGTAATACTTGTTTCATACAATGATGGTGAATTTTAAGCACTATTAAATTTTAACAAAGTAACCAGAAAAGAAACTAAGATATATGGTCAATATTTTTTAATGACCATTTTGTAAAAAACTTAGTACGAAAAATATTCTAATAGGAGCATAAATAAATTTAAAATTACACTTTTATGAATTTTGCAAGTTCTGAAACATTTTTAAATTACATTAAATTTAATTTTAATTTTACGTTAAATTTATAAAAAACAAGAATTTTGTAAGATGGCACAAATTTTACAGCAACAAATTTTTCTCATAATCAACTCTGTGATGTTAGACGCAGTTGCATTTCCGGAAGCAGTGCACTATGTTCAGGTGACAGGAACGCCTTTTCTTTTTTTGTAGTTTTGGACGGCACTTGGATTTAGGTTTTGGCGGTGGCTTTCTGCACCCACAGCTATTCTTTTTGCGACGATTGCATACATTACGTTTGCGCTGACGGCTTACGGATTTCTTCCTGCAATATTTTTGCTTTTGAGCGCAAGACAGCCTATTCCATTCACGTGCTGCGCGTCGCACGACCTCCACTGCCTTTAATCCGCAGTGTTTTTTCCTGTACTCACGGAGGAAGTTGAGGTATCCGTTGGAAGTTACTCTTCCTGGTCGCATGCATTTTTTTTTGGTGACCCTTCCGCGCTTTACTTTCTTTCCGCCACATTTTTTAACTGGTGGTTTGGCAACACATTTGCAAACAGCCATCTCAGAAATTTAATGTCAAATATGTTTTACGAAATAACTGCAAATTAATAAAATAGATAAATTACATATTTAACAAACTCACAGATAACTTAGTTTTTCTATTTTCTTCGAATGTTGTTTTATCACTTGACGTAATTTTTTGAAGGTAAAGTTTTCCAGAAGTTTTAAGTGTCTGGCGTCGTTTCAATACGACGAAATCTAAATGTGTATTTAAAGGGAACTGTGGTGGGGTTTTACGAACAATTTCTCGTAATGTTCATTTATTTTTTATTTAAAGCATTTTCAAGGACTGAAGAAGAGTTCTGAAAACTTAAGAAGATAGCTTTCCGAAGTCTTAAGATAGAAAGGCATGAGTCCTTGATATTTTGGCCAGGTATCCACAGAAGACTGAAATAGTGAATCTGAGACTGATTCAACAGCTTACACTAAGTCAAGAACTGATCCTAGACTTCGTATAAAGCATATCGGTGTGTCATTTCGATGCTCGTTTAATGGCTATTATTGTTTAGTCATTTATACGTGTTTTCCCCTCCATTTATGCAGACTAAAAAGACGACACTTTGCGTTTGATTTAATAACGGCATGTTCTGGAATTCGTATAGAAGAAAGAATAGAGAAAGAAAGTGTGTCTACCATAAAATTTATAAATGTTGCTGTTTGTCAACTGTCAGGATTTTTTGATGCTAATCAAGTGCTTTTATGGGGTTTTTTGTCTTTTAGGTTTATTATTAGAATTGAAAAAAAGGTTTACTTTTATTGGTATTTATTAGGCCACGCTCAGCCCTCTTTACATTTTTTTCCGAACAACTATTAATATATATATCTTCCGGTTTTTCTCACTGAAAATTGATATCAAAATCTTTTCACTTGTTTACATTTAAATACAAAGATACATAAAACCTACTTTTATAACTGTTTTTACTCTATTTCTGCACACGTTTTTATTGGCGTGACATGACATGTTATGCGATTATCATGAGTTCATCCATGATAAAAAAGAAAAAGTTGAGGCAAGGAAATTGCATTTTCTTTTCTATTATTTGTGGTATTTATTAACCCACACAAAAGGCTAGGGAGCTATTCTGAGTGGATTGATTTCAAATTGAAATGTACTAATTTTATGCTGGTCAATTAACTTTTGTATAAAATCTGAACTCTTCGGTTTTTTACTTTCTCATTGATAGGTTTATCATTTACTTCTTTGGATAGTTTATGCTAATTTTATGATATTGAGGAAATTAGAGTAAAATTGGGACAATCTGCAACAGCTCTTACGAATGACTGGACGACTAGTCTAAAAGAGCATGTGGAAGATGGTGGAATAAAATTTAAGCGAAAAATGAAAGTAATGATTTTGCCTTCACATCTGATTTTATGAATGCAAACCGTAAGGTAACAGACCGGAGAGAGGTAACAGAATACGCTCTACGATATACATTACTTTATGAATACAAACCGTAAGGTAACAGACCGGAGAGAGGTAACAGAATACGCTCTACGATATAAATTTTTTGCGCTACTTTCAAATAAATATGTCCATTTCCGAGGAAAAACATTTATGTTTCATATTTATATAAAAATACTTATAACTGCTAAACTGTAGGGCTGATAGTAAATTAGTGTATGATGAAGATTAAGGTAATGAATATAATAGATAATCAACCAAGGACTTTATGAAGGGGAAACTAAAAGCTTTTTCATAAAATCTCTAAAACGATAAATTATAGATATTAAAATTACCTTTCCAACGATGTATATATCGTTCCTATATATGTCGGGATTATGGAGATATAGAGCATAAAAGCTTCAAACTTTGAAGGCTCATAACTCCTAAACGGGGGCGGAGCGAGGGGCTGGGTTTTTTCAGTGGGTTGCTACAACAACAACAAAAACAATCACAATGCACTTGTCTTGAATGTAGCCAATTTCAAGAATATACATAGTTATTTTCGACTTTCACTAGTTGAGCCACCGAAAAGAACTCATATACATAGTTATAATATTAATAACATTCAGCTTCCATTTCTGATGTTCTGCCGAATTGTATCAACATTTGCTTCCGAAGAAAAAATTAGTGGTGAGAATTCAAGATTGAATCACTTGGCTTTCAAACAATATACGAATACAGTTACCTTTTATTGTTCTCCTAGAATTCGTCGTAGTAATTTCCAATTAATTAAATAAATATTTCATATACATATGTACATAAATATTTTCTGCTATTTTCCTGAAACTATTCACAATTTTTTTAAGCTCAAAGTGGTGTTGCTGCGATTCATCAGCCGTTTTAAGTTGTAAAACGTAATTTCGCTGTGAGTACCTTTCGGTGAAGTTTTCTTGATAAAGTAGTTTTCTGGCGTTCGTTGGTGTTTGGCACTTACAAAGAATTTTTCGAATAAATCGGGTTTAGTACAAACTGACCAATTTTGTTGTTGTTTGTCCAAAAAACGACATCGAAAAGGGATGAGGTCTCTTCAGGATCTATAACTTTTAAACTTTGGAAGTTAGTCGTCTATATCTCTTAAACTATATCACATATTTTGTTTGATAGGTATAGGTACCGTTGTAAAGGTATTCAAAAAATCTTCCATTTATGTTTTATAACATTTTATCGAAAACCTTACCGTTTTCGAGAAAAACGCAATTTAAAACCACTTTTATAATTTTAGTACTGTTTTCATATTTATTAGTTTTTGCCATTTACATTTGAAAAAAGTATAATTAATCCATATTGATCATATCCATATCCATATTAATCATTGTCTTAACTTTAAGAGTAGTGGCTATTAGCTTTTTAAGCGTATGTTTCATCCTGATCAGTGCAGGAATTTGGGCGGAAACTCAAGAATTGACGTTTTCTTCATAAAAATTAAAAAATTGTATGAAAAATCGCATGATTTTCTTGATGACAAAATACGCGTATTAAGCTAATGGTCTCTACTTTCTTAAAATTTAGAAAATTATATAGGCTAATTATGCACTTCTCTAAAGAAAAAAATTAATAAGTGGCACAATTATAAAAAGTCGGTTCTCTCTAAAAGTCATTTTTCGACAAAATGTTACTTTATATAAATAAAGTGTTTCATATTCCTTTATAACGGTATCCTATAGGGAAACCTTTAATAGTTTAGGAGATATATTGACAAGAATTTAAATTTTCGACGACTCGATAATTAAAAAAATAAATAGGAAAAAAACTGTATTTGTTGTTATAATCGGCATAAAAAACTAAACACAAACAAATTGGAGTAATTCCGCAACGATAAAGTTATTTATAATTAATTCCTTTTGGTTATACAATTTTTGGTAATAAAGTTCAAATTGGCTGCACGTCTATGAATACCAACAACATTTTGCGTTTAGATTCTTTTTTGTCCTTAGGAACAAATTAATGAATTCGAAAGATGTACTAAAAATCGTAGATATTTCTAATACCTTTATAACGGTATCTACATTGACCTGATATGTGCTAAAGTTTAGTAGATATAGACGGTTAAATTTAAAATTTGTGGTCAGAGCAAGAAACAAAATTGAGAAGTTTGTACTAAAGCCGATTTAAGCCGAAGTCTCTTCATTGGTTTTTGGGATCTACAAAGAATTTTGTTCGCTGTTTACCTGGCTACGAAAAACAGGTATACATATATATATTTGCCGCTTTCGGAATCAAGCAGATCTTATATGGATTCTTATTATATCCATTCATGATTCTATCGTATTAATTTGCATTGTTATCGATTTTAATTTTACCTCATTTAATTCCATTCTTCATATATGGCTGTGAGTTATTTTCAACTATGAGTACAACAGCAAATAGAATTGTACTTAATATGATAAGTCGCTAGGCTTATGGGCTAACACGAGATTCTCATATTTGTCTGCATAATAAAAAGCTGTATGGCATTTCATTGACTTGCTTGTTGGTTAAAGAACTTTTATAATTAGAAATTTTATTACATTAGATAATATTGTAATTTCCAAGGTGAAATTTCTTATCTAATTCGGAGATTTTATCAACTTTGTCAGACTCTGGACTATTTGCTTTGTAGCATTCAGGATGCTAACGTCTACTAGAACGCTAAACGTTTATTTTTTCAACGTTTTACGAATAGGTAGCAAATATTTTATATCCCTTTATACCTCTTGTTTTCTATCATATAATTCCTAAACTTATATACATATATAGTATAATTGTAACTAAAATAATTAATAAATAAATAAATATAAAAAAATGTACATTGAATTATTTTTCAAAGTCTTTTATAGTACGCATCATTATAGTTCATCAAATAAGTAAAAACTGAAAAGTTAAAACAATGTTTTGACTTCTACCATCATATACAAACAAAGAAAGCACCAACATAAAAGCTGCCAACTACACATGCAATTTTATGATAAAGTATTTAATATAAATAAACTTCAGTCGATAAGAACAAGACACCATAATTCCAACAGGTCAATTCAATTGTCGTAGCAACAATAAAATCTTTAAATCTTGTTCACCTCCAATTTAAATTACTTTATTTACCTATTCATTCGACGCAACGTTTGAAAGACTCGAGCGAACAACAGAAACAATCTCTTCTTTGTAATACTTGTTTCATACAATGATGATGAATTTTAAGCACTATTAAATTTTAACAAAGTAACCAGAAAAGAAACTAAGATATATGGTCAATATTTTTTAATGACCATTTTGTAAAAAACTTAGTACGAAAAATATTCTAATAGGAGCATAAATAAATTTAAAATTACACTTTTATGAATTTTGCAAGTTCTGAAACATTTTTAAATTACATTCAATTTAATTTTAATTTTACGTTAAATTTATAAAAAACAAGAATTTTGTAAGATGGCACAAATTTTACAGCAACAAATTTTTCTCATAATCAACTCTGTGATGTTAGACGCAGTTGCATTTCCGGAAGCAGTGCACTATGTTCAGGTGACAGGAACGCCTTTTCTTTTTTTGTAGTTTTGGACGGCACTTGGATTTAGGTTTTGGCGGTGGCTTTCTGCACCCACAGCTATTCTTTTTGCGACGATTGCATACATTACGTTTGCGCTGACGGCTTACGGATTTCTTCCTGCAATATTTTTGCTTTTGAGCGCAAGACAGCCTATTCCATTCACGTGCTGCGCGTCGCACGACCTCCACTGCCTTTAATCCGCAGTGTTTTTTCCTGTACTCACGGAGGAAGTTGAGGTATCCGTTGGAAGTTACTCTTCCTGGTCGCATGCATTTTTTTTTGGTGACCCTTCCGCGCTTTACTTTCTTTCCGCCACATTTTTTAACTGGTGGTTTGGCAACACATTTGCAAACAGCCATCTCAGAAATTTAATGTCAAATATGTTTTACGAAATAACTGCAAATTAATAAAATAGATAAATTACATATTTAACAAACTCACAGATAACTTAGTTTTTCTATTTTCTTCGAATGTTGTTTTATCACTTGACGTAATTTTTTGAAGGTAAAGTTTTCCAGAAGTTTTAAGTGTCTGGCGTCGTTTCAATACGACGAAATCTAAATGTGTATTTAAAGGGAACTGTGGTGGGGTTTTACGAACAATTTCTCGTAATGTTCATTTATTTTTTATTTAAAGCATTTTCAAGGACTGAAGAAGAGTTCTGAAAACTTAAGAAGATAGCTTTCCGAAGTCTTAAGATAGAAAGGCATGAGTCCTTGATATTTTGGCCAGGTATCCACAGAAGACTGAAATAGTGAATCTGAGACTGATTCAACAGCTTACACTACACTAAGTCAAGAACTGATCCTAGACTTCGTATAAAGCATATCGGTGTGTCATTTCGATGCTCGTTTAATGGCTATTATTGTTTAGTCATTTATACGTGTTTTCCCCTCCATTTATGCAGACTAAAAAGACGACACTTTGCGTTTGATTTAATAACGGCATGTTCTGGAATTCGTATAGAAGAACGAATATAGAAAGAAAGTGTGTCTACCATAAAATTTATAAATGTTGCTGTTTGTCAACTGTCAGGATTTTTTGATGCTAATCAAGTGCTTTTATGGGGTTTTTTGTCTTTTAGGTTTATTATTAGAATTGAAAAAAAAGGTTTACTTTTATTGGTATTTATTAGGCCACGCTCAGCCCTCTTTACATTTTTTTCCGAACAACTATTAATATATATATCTTCCGGTTTTTCTCACTGAAAATTGATATCAAAATCTTTTCACTTGTTTACATTTAAATACAAAGATACATAAAACCTACTTTTATAACTGTTTTTACTCTATTTCTGCACACGTTTTTATTGGCGTGACATGACATGTTATGCGATTATCATGAGTTCATCCATGATAAAAAAGAAAAAGTTGAGGCAAGGAAATTGCATTTTCTTTTCTACTATTTGTGGTATTTATTAACCCACACAAAAGGCTAGGGAGCTATTCTGAGTGGATTGATTTCAAATTGAAATGTACTAATTTTATGCTGGTCAATTAACTTTTGTATAAAATCTGAACTCTTCGGTTTTTTACTTTCTCATTGATAGGTTTATCATTTACTTCTTTGGATAGTTTATGCTAATTTTATGATATTGAGGAAATTAGAGTAAAATTGGGACAATCTGCAACAGCTCTTACGAATGACTGGACGACTAGTCTAAAAGAGCATGTGGAAGATGGTGGAATAAAATTTAAGCGAAAAATGAAAGTAATGATTTTGCCTTCACATCTGACTTTATGAATGCAAACCGTAAGGTAACAGACCGGAGAGAGGTAACAGAATACGCTCTACGATATACATTACTTTATGAATACAAACCGTAAGGTAACAGACCGGAGAGAGGTAACAGAATACGCTCTACGATATAAATTTTTTGCGCTACTTTCAAATAAATATGTCCATTTCCGAGGAAAAACATTTATGTTTCATATTTATATAAAAATACTTATAACTGCTAAACTGTAGGGCTGATAGTAAATTAGTGTATGATGAAGATTAAGGTAATGAATATAATAGATAATCAACCAAGGACTTTATGAAGGGGAAACTAAAAGCTTTTCCATAAAATCTCTAAAACGATAAATTATAGATATTTAAATTACCTTTCCAACGATGTATATATCGTTCCTATATATGTCGGGATTATGGAGATATAGAGCATAAAAGCTTCAAACTTTGAAGGCTCATAACTCCTAAACGGGGGCGGAGCGAGGGGCTGGGTTTTTTCAGTGGGTTGCTACAACAACAACAAAAACAATCACAATGCACTTGTCTTGAATGTAGCCAATTTCAAGAATATACATAGTTATTTTCGACTTTCACTAGTTGAGCCACCGAAAAGAACTCATATACGTAGTTATAATATTAATAATATTCAGCTTCCATTTCTGATGTTCTGCCGAATTGTATCAACATTTGCTTCCGAAAAAAAAATTAGTGGTGAGAATTCAAGATTGAATCATTTGGCTTTCAAACAATATACGAATACAGTTACCTTTTATTGTTCTCCTAGAATTCGTCGTAGTAATTTCCAATTAATTAGTACATAAATTAGTACATAAATATTTTCTGCTATTTTCCTGAAACTATTCACAATTTTTTTAAGCTCAAAGTGGTGTTGCTGCAATTCATCAGCCGTTTTAAGTTGTAAAACGTAATTTCGCTGTGAGTACCTTTCGGTGAAGTTTTCTTGATAAAGTAGTTTTCTGGCGTTCGTTGGTGTTTGGCACTTACAAAGAATTTTTCGAATAAATCGGGTTTAGTACAAACTGACCAATTTTGTTGTTGTTTGTCCAAAAAACGACATCGAAAAGGGATGAGGTCTCTTCAGGATCTATAACTTTTAAACTTTGGAAGTTAGTCGTCTATATCTCTTAAACTATATCACATATTTTGTTTGATAGGTATAGGTACCGTTGTAAAGGTATTCAAAAAATCTTCCATTTATGTTTTATAACATTTTATCGAAAACCCTACCGTTTTCGAGAAAAACGCAATTTAAAACCACTTTTATAATTTTAGTACTGTTTTCATATTTATTAGTTTTTGCCATTTACATTTGAAAAAAGTATAATTAATCCATATTGATCATATCCATATCCATATTAATCATTGTCTTAACTTTAAGAGTAGTGGCTATTAGCTTTTTAAGCGTATGTTTCATCCTGATCAGTGCAGGAATTTGGGCGGAAACTCAAGAATTGACGTTTTCTTCATAAAAATTAAAAAATTGTATGAAAAATCGCATGATTTTCTTGATGACAAAATACGCGTATTAAGCTAATGGTCTCTACTTTCTTAAAATTTAGAAAATTATATAGGCTAATTATGCACTTCTCTAAAGAAAAAAATTAATAAGTGGCAAAATTATAAAAAGTCGGTTTTCTCTAAAAGTAATTTTTCGACAAAATGTTACTTTATATAAATAAAAAGTGTTTCATATTCCTTTATAACGGTATCCTATAGGGAAACCTTTAATAGTTTAGGAGATATATTGACAAGAATTTAAATTTTCGACGACTCGATAATTAAAAAAATAAATAGGAAAAAACTGTATTTGTTGTTATAATCGGCATAAAAAACTAAACACAAACAAATTGGAGTAATTCCGCAACGGTAAAGTTATTTGTAATTAATTCCTTTTGGTTATACAATTTTTGGTAATAAAGTTCAAATTGGCTGCACGTCTATGAATACCAACAACATTTTGCGTTTAGATTCTTTTTTGTCCTTAGGAACAAATTAATGAATTCGAAAGATGTACTAAAAATCGTATATATTTCTAATACCTTTATAACGGTATCTACATTGACCTGATATGTGCTAAAGTTTAGTAGATATAGACGGTTAAATTTAAAATTTGTGGTCAGAGCAAGAAACAAAATTGAGAAGTTTGTACTAAAGCCGATTTAAGCCGAAGTCTCTTCATTGGTTTTTGGGATCTACAAAGAATTTTGTTCGCTGTTGAAAGCTTTACCTGGCTACGAAAAACAGGTATACATATATATATTTGCCGCTTTCGGAATCAAGCAGATCTTATATGGATTCTTATTATATCCATTCATGATTCTATCGTATTAATTTGCATTGTTATCGATTTTAATTTTACCTCATTTAATTCCATTCTTCATATATGGCTGTGAGTTATTTTCAACTATGAGTACAACAGCAAATAGAATTGTACTTAACATGATAAGTCGCTAGGCTTATGGGCTAACACGAGATTCTCATATTTGTCTGCATAATAAAAAGCTGTATGGCATTTCATTGACTTGCTTGTTGGTTAAAGAACTTTTATAATTAGAAATTTTATTACATTAGATAATATTGTAATTTCCAAGGTGAAATTTCTTATCTAATTCGGAGATTTTATCAACTTTGTCAGACTCTGGACTATTTGCTTTGTAGCATTCAGGATGCTAACGTCTACTAGAACGCTAAACGTTTATTTTTTCAACGTTTTACGAATAGGTAGCAAATATTTTAATATCCCTTTATACCTCTTGTTTTCTATCATATAATTCCTAAACTTATATACATATATAGTATAATTGTAACTAAAATAATTAATAAATAAATAAATATAAAAAAATGTACATTGAATTATTTTTCAGTCTTTTATAGTACGCATCATTATAGTTCATCAAATAAGTAAAAACTGATAATTTAAAACAATGTTTTGACTTCTACCATCATATACAAACAAAGAAATCACCAACATAAAAGCTGCCAACTACACATGCAATTTTATGATAAAGTATTTAATATAAATAAACTTCAGTCGATAAGAACAAGACACCATAATTCCAACAGGTCAATTCAATTGTCGTAGCAACAATAAAATCTTTAAATCTTGTTCACCTCCAAGAATTTAAATTACTTTATTTACCTATTCATTCGACGCAACGTTTGAAAGACTCGAGCCAACAACAGAAACAATCTCTTCTTTGTAATACTTGTTTCATACAATGATGATGAATTTTAAGCACTATTAAATTTTAACAAAGTAACCAGAAAAGAAACTAAGATATATGGTCAATATTTTTTAATGACCATTTTGTAAAAAACTTAGTACGAAAAATATTCTAATAGGAGCATAAATAAATTTAAAATTACACTTTTATGAATTTTGCAAGTTCTGAAACATTTTTAAATTACATTCAATTTAATTTTAATTTTACGTTAAATTTATAAAAAAAAGAATTTTTTAAGATGGCACAAATTTTACAGCAACAAATTTTTCTCATAATCAACTCTGTGATGGTAGACGCAGTTGCATTTCCGGAAACAGTGCACTATGTTCAGGTGACAGGAACGCCTTTTCTTTTTTTGTAGTTCTGGACGGCACTTGGATTTAGGTTTTGGCGGTGGCTTTCTGCACCCACAGCTATTCTTTTTGCGACGATTGCATACATTACGTTTGCGCTTACGGCTTACGGATTTCTTCCTGCAATATTTTTGCTTTTGAGCGCAAGACAGCCTATTCCATTTACGTGCTGCGCGTCGCACGACCTCCACTGCCTTTAATCCGCAGTGTTTTTTCCTGTACTCACGGAGGAAGTTGAGGTATCCGTTGGAAGTTACTCTTCCTGGTCGCATGCATGTTTTTTTGGTGACCCTTCCGCGCTTTACTTTCTTTCCGCCACATTTTTTAACGGGTGGTTTGGCAACACATTTGCAAGCAGCCATCTCAGAAATTTAATGTCAAATATGTTTTACGAAATAACTGCAAATTAATAAAATAGATAAATTAAATATTTAACAAACTCACAGATAACTTAGTTTTTCTATTTTCTTCGAATGTTGTTTTATCACTTGACGTAATTTTTTGAAGGTAAAGTTTTCCAGAAGTTTTAAGTGTCTGGCGTCGTTTCAATACGACGAAATCTAAATGTGTATTTAAACGGAACTGTGGTGGGGTTTTACGAACAATTTCTCGTAATGTTCATTTATTTTTTATTTAAAGCATTTTCAAGGACTGAAGAAGAGTTCTGAAAACTGAAGAAGATAGCTTTCCGAAGTCTTAAGATAGCAAGGCATGAGTCCTTGATATTTTGGCCAGGTATCCACAGAAGACTGAAACAGTGAATCTGAGACTGATTCAACAGCTTACACTAAGTCAAGAACTGATCCTAGACTTCGTATAAAGCATATCGGTGTGTCATTTCGATGCTCGTTTAATGGCTATTATTGTTTAGTCATTTATACGTGTTTTCCCCTCCATTTATGCAGAATAAAAAGACGACACTTTGCGTTTGATTTAATAACGGCATGTTCTGGAATTCGTATAGAAGAAAGAATAGAGAAAGAAAGTGTGTCTACCATAAAATTTATAAATGTTGCTGTTTGTCAACTGTCAGGATTTTTTGATGCTAATCAAGTGCTTTTATGGGGTTTTTTGTCTTTTAGGTTTATTATTAGAATTGAAAAAAAAGGTTTACTTTTATTGGTATTTATTAGACCACGCTCAGCCCTCTTTACATTTTTTTCCGAACAACTATTAATATATATATCTTCCTGTTTTTCTCACTGAAAATTGATATCAAAATCTTTTCACTTGTTTACATTTAAATCCAAAGATACATAAAACCTACTTTTATAACTGTTTTTACTCTATTTCTGCACACGTTTTTATTGGCGTGACATGACATGTTATGCAATTATCATGAGTTCATCCATGATAAAAAAGAAAAAGTTGAGGCAAGGAAATTGCATTTTCTTTTCTACTATTTGTGGTATTTATTAACCCACACAAAAGGCTAGGGAGCTATTCTGAGTGGATTGATTTCAAATTGAAATGTACTAATTTTATGCTGGTCAATTAACTTTTGCATAAAATCTGAACTCTTCGGTTTTTTTCTTTCTCATTGATAGGTTTATCATTTACTTCTTTGCATAGTTTATGCTAATTTTATGATATTGAGGAAATTAGAGTAAAATTGGGACAATCTGCAACAGCTCTTACGAATGGCTGGACGACTAGTCTAAAAGAGCATGTGGAAGATGGTGGAATAAAATTTAAGCGAAAAATGAAAGTAATGATTTTGCCTTCACATTTGACTTTATGAATACAAACCGTAAGGTAACAGACCGGAGAGAGGTAACAGAATACGCTCTACGATATACATTACTTTATGAATACAAACCGTAAGGTAACAGACCGGAGAGAGGTAACAGAATACGCTCTACGATATAAATTTTTTGCGCTACTTTGAAATAAATATGTCCATTTCCGAGGAAAAACATTTATGTTTCATATTTATATAAAAATACTTATAACTTCTAAACTGTAGGGCTGATAGTAAATTAGTGTATGATGAACATTAAAGTAATGAATATAATAGATAATCAACCAAGGACTTTATGAATTATAGCAATTTGATTACGTACCCTTATTTGACCTTGAGACCTCATCAATCCAAAATCGCGCAAAAAGAAAAATCAAAAAATCTACCAAAAAACTCTAATTCACATCTGTTCCGAAATAACTTATCTCAAATTTTTATTGTTTATTTTATTTTAAAGAAAAACTGCACCGGCCTGCTACACAAACTTAATCCGTATAGAACCAGCCGGAAGAGTTACCACAATACTACATGAAGAAACTTTCGCCATTTTTATGCGCGCTCTCTCTCTCTCTCTCTTGTGATTATACATTTCGTACACCAACAAAACACTGTCCAAATCGGTGGTCGAACCTCCGGGGCTGTCCCATTACGGGGAATTCTCTCTCGAAAACTTTTAAACAACACATATTTACATTGAACTTGTTATTCAATGATCATCGTGTAATATGGGGGTTTAGTAAGTCCAATTTGCAGATTTTTACAATATACAACCAGTAAGAAAGCTATATTCGGCCTGGCCGAATCTTAGATACCCTACACCTAAGTTTTGAAAAAATTTAAACTGAAAATAGAGGAATATATGGTTATAAGGATAGCTCAAGGATCACATTTAATCAGAGATGGGTATAAATTCAGTGGCGAAGCTAGGGTGGGGCGGGGGTGGCGGTCCACTCTGGGCGGCAGTTGTGGAAATCAAGTATTGATTGATTGAATTCTAGGAATTTTTGGGGTTGCAAGTTGATTAACCGTCTCGGGCTCCATGAGACCTAGCTACGCCTTAGTATTAATAGGCGTGGTCATTACCTTTTTCAAAACTAAATAACTAGCTTAGTTGTTTTATTATTGTGTTCAAATTTATACTTTATTTCCGTGGTAATAAACTTGTTTTCATGAGCTATACTGTATAAGTAGTGTAAAAGTGGGCGGACCGCACCCAGTTTTGAAGTAATAATGTTTTTTTGGAAAAGAAGTTATCTAAAGTTTTATTCAAGAAATTTATATATTTTACAATATAAGCATCTTTTGCCTGTGTAACCTTAAAGTGGGCGGATCACGCACATATTTGGCATATTAACGGATAATGCTACTCTATACTCAGGAATGAAATTTTGTTGTCATAACTCAAAAACGAACGCTGATATCACATTTCTAATAAAAAATAAGCGTGGTCGTGATCCGATTTTGCCCATTTTCAATACCAACCTGCACGCCCCCAGAAACAATATTTCGGCACAATTTCATCACGATATCTTTTCCGGTTCTCCAGTGATCGTGATTTCAACAGACAGACCGACGGACATGGCTAAATCGACTCAGGAGGTCACGCTGATCAAGAATATATATACTTTTCTACACCTATCGTCTCTATTTCTATGCGCTACACATTTCGTGACAAAGTGAATATACCCTTAACCTTAAGGTGTAGTGTATAAATATGTATATAGTTTGCGAATCCCAAAGAGAAAGATATATTGTCTATTCCGTGGATTATATGGTAACCAAAAATTGCGGGGTCCGGCTGTAGGATTATTGGCATTAGTTTATAAAATCAATAGCGATGAAAATGTATGCAATTTATTGCATTGTACTATTATATTTTTTCCATCTTTGTCACTTAGTAAAAGAATTTATCTTAAATTTCAAGAATATACATAGTTATTTTCGACTTTCACTAGTTGAGCCACCGAAAAGAACTCATATACATAGTTATAATATTAATAACATTCAGCTTCCATTTCTGATGTTCTGCCGAATTGTATCAACATTTGCTTTCGAAAAAAAAATTAGTGGTGAGAATTCAAGATTGAATCATTTGGCTTTCAAACAATATACGAATACAGTTACCTTTTATTGTTCTCCTAGAATTCGTCGTAGTAATTTCCAATTAATTAAATAAATATTTCATATATGTACATAAATAATTTCTGCTATTTTCCTGAAATTATTCACAATTTTTTTAAGCTCAAAGTGGTGTTTCAGCCGTTTTAAGTTTTAAAAAGTAATTTCGCTATGAGTACCTTTCGGTGAAGTTTTCTTGATAAAGTAGTTTTCTGGCGTTCGTTGGTGTTTGGCACTTACAAAGAATTTTTCGAATAAATCGGGTTTAGTACAAACTGACCAATTTTGTTGTTGTTTGTCCAAAAAACGACATCGAAAAGGGATGAGGTCTCTTCAGGATCTATAACTTTTAAACTTTGGAAGTTAGTCGTCTATATCTCTTAAACTATATCACATATTTTGTTTGATAGGTATAGGTACCGTTGTAAAGGTATTCAAAAAACCTTCCATTTATGTTTTATAACATTTTATCGAAAACCTTACCGTTTTCGAGAAAAACGCAATTTAAAACCACTTTTATAATTTTAGTACTGTTTTCATATTTATTAGTTTTTGCCATTTACATTTGAAAAAAGTATAATTAATCCATATTGATCATATCCATATCCATATTAATCATTGTCTTAACTTTAAGAGTAGTGGCTATTAGCTTTTTAAGCGTATGTTTCATCCTGATCAGTGCAGGAATTTAGGCGGAAACTCAAGAATTGACGTTTTCTTCATAAAAATTAAAAAATTGTATGAAAAATCGAATGATTTTCTTGATGACAAAATACGCGTATTAAGCTAATGGTCTCTACTTTCTTAAAATTTAGAAAATTATATAGGCTAATTATGCATTTCTCTAAAAAATGAAAAAAATTAATAAGTGGCAAAATTATAAAAAGTCGGTTTCTCTAAAAGTAATTTTTCGACAAAATGTTACTTTATATAAATAAAAAGTGTTTCATATTCCTTTATAACGGTATCCTATAGGGAAACCTTTAATAGTTTAGGAGATATATTGACAAGAATTTAAATTTTCGTCGACTCGATAATTAAAAAAATAAATAGGAAAAAAACTGTATTTGTTATAATCGGCATAAAAAACTAAACACAAACAAATTGGAGTAATTCCGCAACGGTAAAGTTATTTGTAATTAATTCCTTTTGGTTATACAATTTTTGGTAATAAAGTACAAATTGGCTGCACGTCTATGAATACCAACAACATTTTGTTGTTTACCAACAATACGAATGTTGTTTTATCACTTGACGTAATTTTTTGAAGGTAAAGTTTTCCAGAAGTTTTAAGTGTCTGGCGTCGTTTCAATACGACGAAATCTAAATGTGTATTTAAACGGAACTGTGGTGGGGTTTTACGAACAATTTCTCGTAATGTTCATTTATTTTTTATTTAAAGCATTTTCAAGGACTGAAGAAGAGTTCTGAAAACTGAAGAAGATAGCTTTCCGAAGTCTTAAGATAGCAACGCATGAGTCCTTGATATTTTGGCCAGGTATCCACAGAAGACTGAAACAGTGAATCTGAGACTGATTCAACAGCTTACACTAAGTCAAGAACTGATCCTAGACTTCGTATAAAGCATATCGGTGTGTCATTTCGATGCTCGTTTAATGGCTATTATTGTTTAGTCATTTATACGTGTTTTCCCCTCCATTTATGCAGAATAAAAAGACGACACTTTGCGTTTGATTTAATAACGGCATGTTCTGGAATTCGTATAGAAGAAAGAATAGAGAAAGAAAGTGTGTCTACCATAAAATTTATAAATGTTGCTGTTTGTCAACTGTCAGGATTTTTTGATGCTAATCAAGTGCTTTTATGGGGTTTTTTGTCTTTTAGGTTTATTATTAGAATTGAAAAAAAAGGTTTACTTTTATTGGTATTTATTAGACCACGCTCAGCCCTCTTTACATTTTTTTCCGAACAACTATTAATATATATATCTTCCGGTTTTTCTCACTGAAAATTGATATCAAAATCTTTTCACTTGTTTACATTTAAATCCAAAGATACATAAAACCTACTTTTATAACTGTTTTTACTCTATTTCTGCACACGTTTTTATTGGCGTGACATGACATGTTATGCAATTATCATGAGTTCATCCATGATAAAAAAGAAAAAGTTGAGGCAAGGAAATTGCATTTTCTTTTCTACTATTTGTGGTATTTATTAACCCACACAAAAGGCTAGGGAGCTATTCTGAGTGGTCTCGGGCTCCATGAGACCTAGCTACGCCTTAGTATTAATAGGCGTGGTCATTACCTTTTTCAAAACTAAATAACTAGCTTAGTTGTTTTATTATTGTGTTCAAATTTATACTTTATTTCCGTGGTAATAAACTTGTTTTCATGAGCTATACTGTATAAGTAGTGTAAAAGTGGGCGGACCACACCCAGTTTTGATGTAATAATGTTTTTTTGGAAAAGAAGTTATCTAAAGTTTTATTCAAGAAGTTTATATATTTTACAATATAAGCATCTTTTGCCTGTGTAACCTTAAAGTGGGCGGATCACGCACATATTTGGCATATTAACGGATAATGCTACTCTATACTCAGGAATGAAATTTTGTTGTCATAACTCAAAAACGAACGCTGATATCACATTTCTAATAAAAAATAGGCGTGGTCGTGATCCGATTTTGCCCATTTTCAATACCAACCTGCACACCCCCAGAAACAATATTTCTGCACAATTTCATCACGATATCTTTTCCGGTTCTCCAGTGATCGTGATTTCAACAGACAGACGGACGGACATGGCTACATCGACTCAGGAGGTCACGCTGATCAAGAATATATATACTTTTCTACACCTATCGTCTCTATTTCTATGCGCTACACATTTCGTGACAAAGTGAATATACCCTTAACCTTAAGGTGTAGTGTATAAATATGTATATAGTTTGCGAATCCCAAAGAGAAAGATATATTGTCTATTCCGTGGATTATATGGTAACCAAAAATTGCGGGGTCCGGCTGTAGGATTATTGGCATTAGTTTATAAAATCAATAGCGATGAAAATGTATGCAATTTATTGCATTGTACTATTATATTTTTTCCATCTTTGTCACTTAGTAAAAGAATTTATCTTAAATTTCAAGAATATACATAGTTATTTTCGACTTTCACTAGTTGAGCCACCGAAAAGAACTCATATACATAGTTATAATATTAATAACATTCAGCTTCCATTTCTGATGTTCTGCCGAATTGTATCAACATTTGCTTTCGAAAAAAAAATTAGTGGTGAGAATTCAAGATTGAATCATTTGGCTTTCAAACAATATACGAATACAGTTACCTTTTATTGTTCTCCTAGAATTCGTCGTAGTAATTTCCAATTAATTAAATAAATATTTCATATATGTACATAAATAATTTCTGCTATTTTCCTGAAATTATTCACAATTTTTTTAAGCTCAAAGTGGTGTTTCAGCCGTTTTAAGTTTTAAAAAGTAATTTCGCTATGAGTACCTTTCGGTGAAGTTTTCTTGATAAAGTAGTTTTCTGGCGTTCGTTGGTGTTTGGCACTTACAAAGAATTTTTCGAATAAATCGGGTTTAGTACAAACTGACCAATTTTGTTGTTGTTTGTCCAAAAAACGACATCGAAAAGGGATGAGGTCTCTTCAGGATCTATAACTTTTAAACTTTGGAAGTTAGTCGTCTATATCTCTTAAACTATATCACATATTTTGTTTGATAGGTATAGGTAAAGGTATTCAAAAAACCTTCCATTTATGTTTTATAACATTTTATCGAAAACCTTACCGTTTTCGAGAAAAACGCAATTTAAAACCACTTTTATAATTTTAGTACTGTTTTCATATTTATTAGTTTTTGCCATTTACATTTGAAAAAAGTATAATTAATCCATATTGATCATATCCATATCCATATTAATCATTGTCTTAACTTTAAGAGTAGTGGCTATTAGCTTTTTAAGCGTATGAAGACGACAAGAATTGACGTTTTCTTCATAAAAATTAAAAAATTGTATGAAAAATCGCATGATTTTCTTGATGACAAAATACGCGTATTAAGCTAATGGTCTCTACTTTCTTAAAATTTAGAAAATTATATAGGCTAATTATGCATTTCTCTAAAAAATGAAAAAAATTAATAAGTGGCAAAATTAAAAAAAGTCGGTTTCTCTAAAAGTAATTTTTCGACAAAATGTTACTTTATATAAATAAAAAGTGTTTCATATTCCTTTATAACGGTATCCTATAGGGAAACCTTTAATAGTTTAGGAGATATATTGACAAGAATTTAAATTTTCGTCGACTCGATAATTAAAAAAATAAATAGGAAAAAAACTGTATTTGTTATAATCGGCATAAAAAACTAAACACAAACAAATTGGAGTAATTCCGCAACGGTAAAGTTATTTGTAATTAATTCCTTTTGGTTATACAATTTTTGGTAATAAAGTACAAATTGGCTGCACGTCTATGAATACCAACAACATTTTGTGTTTAGATTCTTTTTTGTCTTTAGGAACAAATTAATGAATTCGAAAGATGTACTAAAAATCGTAGATATTTCTAATACCTTTATAACGGTATCTACATTGACCTGATATGTGCTAAAGTTTAGTAGATATAGACGGTTAAATTTCAAATTTGTGGTCAGAGCCAGAAACAGAATTGAGAAGTTTGTACTAAAGCCGATTTAAGCCGAAGTGTCTTCATTGGTTTTTGGGATCTACAAAGAATTTTGTTCGCTGTTGAAAGCTTTACCTGGCTACGAAAAACAGGTATACATATATATTTTTGCCGGTTTCGGAATCAAGCAGATCTTATATGGATTCTTATTATATCCATTCATGATTCTATCGTATTAATTTGCGTTGTTATTGATTTTAATTTTACCTCATTTAATTCCATTCTTCATATATGGCTGTGAGTTATTTTCAACTATGAGTACAACAGCAAATTGAATTGTACTTAACATGATAAGTCGCTAGGCTTATGGGCTAACACGAGATTCTCATATTTGTCTGCATAATAAAAAGCTGTATGGCATTTCATTGACTTGCTTGTTGGTTAAAGAACTTTTATAATTAGAAATTTTATTACATTAGATAATATTGTAATTTCCAAGGTGAAATCCTATAGGGAAACCTTTAATAGTTTAGGAGATATATTGACAAGAATTTAAATTTTCGACGACTCGATAATTAAAAAAATAAATAGGGAAAAAACTGTATTTGTTGTTATAATCGGCATAAAAAACTAAACACAAACAAATTGGAGTAATTCCGCAACGGTAAAATTATTTATAATTAATTCCTTTTGGTTATACAATTTTTGGTAATAAAGTTAAAATTGGCTGCACGTCTATGAATACCAACAACATTTTGCATTTAGATTCTTTTTTGTCCTTAGGAACAAATTAATGAATTCGAAAGATGTACTAAAAATCGTAGATATTTCTAATACCTTTATAACGGTATCTACATTGACCTGATATGTGCTAAAGTTTAGTAGATATAGACGGTTAAATTTCAAATTTGTGGTCAGAGCCAGAAACAGAATTGAGAAGTTTGTACTAAAGCCGATTTAAGCCGAAGTCTCTTCATTGGTTTTTGGGATCTACAAAGAATTTTGTTCGCTGTTGAAAGCTTTACCTGGCTACGAAAAACAGGTATACATATATAATTTTGCCGGTTTCGGAATCAAGCAGATCTTATATGGATTCTTATTATATCCATTCATGATTCTATCGTATTAATTTGCATTGTTATCGATTTTAATTTTACCTCATTTAATTCCATTCTTCATATATGGCATTGAGTTATTTTCAACTATGAGTTGAGTTGAGTTGATAAAAAAGAAAAAGTTGAGGCAAGGAAATTGCATTTTCTTTTCTACTATTTGTGGTATTTATTAACCCACACAAAAGGCTAGGGAGCTATTCTGAGTGGATTGATTTCAAATTGAAATGTACTAATTTTATGCTGGTCAATTAACTTTTGCATAAAATCTGAACTCTTCGGTTTTTTACTTTCTCATTGATAGGTTTATCATTTACTTCTTTGGATAGTTTATGCTAATTTTATGATATTGAGGAAATTAGAGTAAAATTGGGACAATCTGCAACAGCTCTTACGAATGGCTGGACGACTAGTCTAAAAGAGCATGTGGATGGTGGAATAAAATTTAAGCGAAAAATGAAAATAATGATTTTGCCTTCACATTTGACTTTATGAATACAAACCGTAAGGTAACAGACCGGAGAGAGGTAACAGAATACGCTCTACGATATACATTAATTTATGAATACAAACCGTAAGGTAACAGACCGGAGAGAGGTAACAGAATACGCTCTACGATATAAATTTTTTGCGCTACTTTCACATAAATATGTCCATTTCCGAGGAAAAACATTTATGTTTCATATTTATATAAAAATACTTATAACTTCTAAACTGTAGGGCTGATAGTAAATTAGTGTATGATGAACATTAAAGTAATGAATATAATAGATAATCAACCAAGGACTTTATGAATTATAGCAATTTGATTACGTACCCTTATTTGACCTTGAGACCTCATCAATCCAAAATCGCGCAAAAAGAAAAATCAAAAAATCTACCAAAAAACTCTAATTCACATCTGTTCCTAAATAACTTATCTCAAATTTTTATTGTTTATTTTATTTTAAAGAAAAACTGCACCGGCCTGCTACACAAACTTAATCCGTATAGAACCAGCCGGAAGAGTTACCACAATACTACATGAAGAAACTTTCGCCATTTTTATGCGCTCTCTCTCTCTCTCTCTCTCTTGTGATTATACAGTGGTCACACAATTTATTCGTACACCCTGCATTGCATACAAAATATGCAGTTTTTTACTTTAAGTATTTGCAATTAGTCCATTATTTCTCTTGGATCAATGTAAGAATGGTGTATTCTTTACGATCTGCCACAAAAAACAACCGTTATGTCTGCTCACACAGAAGAGTTCCATGAAAAACAAACAGAGATGGTAAAATATTGCAAAAAAATTATTCGTACACTCTCTTTTTATGATCCTGTTGCTGCAAATATAAAGGTAATTGATATCAGTGTTTTGACTAATTTTGTTGGAAATGAAGTATCATTGGTTTTTCTAAGCATTTTCTACCGATTCGGTTGGCAATTGGCAGCAAATCACCAACCAGTCGGAAGACCAAAAATATTAACTCCGCGTGAGGAGCGTAAAATAATAACTTCCGTTGTGCAAAACCCGAAAATAACCGCCACGATACTATGTCAAGATATGCAAGAGTCTTTAAAAAAAAAATAAGCACACAAACAATTCGTAATTGCCGGCATAATGCTGGTTATCGCAGGAGAGTGGCACGCCGTAAGCCATAGATATCTAATATTAACAAAAAGAAGAGATTAGAATTTGCCAAATGCTACGTAAAGGAGTCATCTTCAGCGATAATTCAAAATTCAATGATTTTGGACCATTCAGTGGCGAAGCTAGGGTGGGGCGGGGGTGGCGGTCCACTCTGGGCGGCAGTTGTGGAAATCAAGTATTGATTGATTGAATTCTAGGAATTTTTGGGGTTGCAAGTTGATTAACCGTCTCGGGCTCCATGAGACCTAGCTACGCCTTAGTATTAATAGGCGTGGTCATTACCTTTTTCAAAACTAAATAACTAGCTTAGTTGTTTTATTATTGTGTTCAAATTTATACTTTATTTCCGTGGTAATAAACTTGTTTTCATGAGCTATACTGTATAAGTAGTGTAAAAGTGGGCGGACCACACCCAGTTTTGATGTAATAATGTTTTTTTGGAAAAGAAGTTATCTAAAGTTTTATTCAAGAAATTTATATATTTTACAATATAAGCATCTTTTGCCTGTGTAACCTTAAAGTGGGCGGATCACGCACATATTTGGCATATTAACGGATAATGCTACTCTATACTCAGAAATGAAATTTTGTTGTCATAACTCAAAAACGAACGCTGATATCACATTTGTAATAAAAAATAGGCGTGGTCGTGATCCGATTTTGCCCATTTTCAATACCAACCTGCACACCCCCAGAAACAATATTTCTGCACAATTTCATCACGATATCTTTTCCGGTTCTCCAGTGATCGTGATTTCAACAGACAGACGGACGGACATGGCTAAATCGACTCAGGAGGTCACGCTGATCAAGAATATATATACTTTTCTATACCTATCGTCTCTATTTCTATGCGCTACACATTTCGTGACAAAGTGAATATACCCTTAACCTTAAGGTGTAGTGTATAAATATGTATATAGTTTGCGAATCCCAAAGAGAAAGATATATTGTCTAATCCGTGGATTATATGGTAACCAAAAATTGCGGGGTCCGGCTGTAGGATTATTGGCATTAGTTTATAACGTCAATGCGATGAAAATGTATGCAATTTATTGCATTGTACTATTATATTTTTTCCATCTTTGTCACTTAGTAAAAGAATTTATCTTAAATTTCAAGAATATACATAGTTATTTTCGACTTTCACTAGTTGAGCCACCGAAAAGAACTCATATACATAGTTATAGTATTAATAACATTCAGCTTCCATTTCTGATGTTCTGCCGAATTGTATCAACATTTGCTTCCGAAAAAAAAATTAGTGGTGAGAATTCAAGATTGACTGTCCAACCACAACGATGCGACGTCGCAATCGATTGCGATGTTCCTATAGAAAAATGGAATGGAACACGTCGTTGAGCTCTCTCACGTCGTCATAAAATTTTCTAACTTTCTGACAACTTCTTCCGATTTTCTCATTTTTTGAAAAACAGTATGCCCTACTTTTCAATGAAATTCTTCAAATTCCCCAAAAAATGTTAATAAATTTGACAAAGGAATTGTCAAACAAGGAAATTATTCAAATTATTTTTATTTAAAACAAAATGTAAATAATTTATGACGACAGATGTCACTCATTCGAATATTTCGAGAGAGAGAAATCGTTATCGTTTGCGACGTCGCATCGTTGCGTTGTGGTTGGACAGTGAATCATTTGGCTTTCAAACAATATACGAATACAGTTACCTTTTATTGTTCTCCTAGAATTCGTCGTAGTAATTTCCAATTAATTAAATAAATATTTCATATATGTACATAAATATTTTCTGCTATTTTCCTGAAATTATTCACAATTTTTTTAAGCTCAAAGTGGTGTTTCAGCCGTTTTAAGTTTTAAAAAGTAATTTCGCTATGAGTACCTTTCGGTGAAGTTTTCTTGATAAAGTAGTTTTCTGGCGTTCGTTGGTGTTTGGCACTTACAAAGAATTTTTCGAATAAATCGGGTTTAGTACAAACTGCACAATTTTGTTGTTGTTTGTCCAAAAAACGACATCGAAAAGGGATGAGGTCTCTTCAGGATCTATAACTTTTAAACTTTGGAAGTTAGTCGTCTATATCTCTTAAACTATATCACATATTTGGTTTGATAGGTATAGGTGCCGTTGTAAAGGTATTCGAAAACCTTACCGTTTTCGAGAAAAACGCAAATTAAAACCACTTTTATAATTTTAGTACTGTTTTCATATTTATTAGTTTTTGCCATTTACATTTGAAAAAAGTATAATTAATCCATATTGATCATATCCATATCCATATTAATCATTGTCTTTAGACTTTAAGATAACTTTAAGAGTAGTAGCTATTAGCTTTTTAAGCGTATGTTTCATCCTGATCAGTGCAGGAATTTAGGCGGAAACTCAAGAATTGACGTTTTCTTCATAAAAATTAAAAAATTGTATGAAAAATCGCATGATTTTCTTGATGACAAAATACGCGTATTAAGCTAATGGTCTCTACTTTCTTAAAATTTAGAAAATTATATAGGCTAATTATGCATTTCTCTAAAGAAAAAAATTAATAAGTGGCACAATTATAAAAAGTCGGTTCTCTCTAAAAGTCATTTTTCGACAAAATGTTACTTTATATAAATAAAGTGTTTCATATTCCTTTATAACGGTATCCTATAGGGAAACCTTTAATAGTTTAGGAGATATATTGACAAGAATTTAAATTTTCGACGACTCGATAATTAAAAAAATAAATAGGAAAAAAACTGTATTTGTTGTTATAATCGGCATAAAAAACTAAACACAAACAAATTGGAGTAATTCCGCAACGATAAAGTTATTTATAATTAATTCCTTTTGGTTATACAATTTTTGGTAATAAAGTTCAAATTGGCTGCACGTCTATGAATACCAACAACATTTTGCGTTTAGATTCTTTTTTGTCCTTAGGAACAAATTAATGAATTCGAAAGATGTACTAAAAATCGTAGATATTTCTAATACCTTTATAACGGTATCTACATTGACCTGATATGTGCTAAAGTTTAGTAGATATAGAAGGTTAAATTTCAAATTTGTGGTCAGAGCCAGAAACAAAATTGAGAAGTTTGTACTAAAGCCGATTTAAGCCGAAGTCTCTTCATTGGTTTTTGGGATCTACAAAGAATTTTGTTCGCTGTTGAAAGCTTTACCTGGCTACGAAAAACAGGTATACATATATATTTTTGCCGGTTTCGGAATCAAGCAGATCTTGTATGGATTCTTATTATATCCATTCATTATTCTATCGTATTAATTTGCATTGTTATCGATTTTAATTTTACCTCATTTAATTCCATTCTTCATATATGGCTGTGAGTTATTTTCAACTATGAGTACAACAGCAAATTGAATTGTACTTAACATGATAAGTCGCTAGGCTTATGGGCTAACACGAGATTCTCATATTTGTCTGCATAATAAAAAGTTGTATGGCATTTCATTGACTTGCTTGTTGGTTAAAGAACTTTTATAATTAGAAATTTTATTACATTAGATAATATTGTAATTTCCAAGGTGAAATTTCTTATCTAATTCGGACATTTTATCAACTTTGTCAGACTCTGGAACTATTTGCTTTGTAGCATTCAGGATGCTAACGTCTACTAGAACGCTAAACGTTTATTTTTTCAACGTTTTACGTTTTTTTTAGGTAGCAAATATTTTAATATCCCTTTATACCTCTTGTTTTCTATCATATAATTCCTAAACTTATATACATATATAGTATAATTGTAACTAAAATAATTAATAAATAAATAAATATAAAAAAATGTACATTGAATTATTTTTCAAAGTCTTTTATAGTACGCATCATTATAGTTCATCAAATAAGTAAAAACTGAAAATTTAAAACAATGTTTTGACTTCTACCATCATATACAAACAAAGAAAGCACCAACATAAAAGCTGCCAACTACACATGCAATTTTATGATAAAGTATTTAATATAAATAAACTTCAGTCGATAAGAACAAGACACCATAATTCCAACAGGTCAATTCAATTGTCGTAGCAACAATAAAATCTTTAAATCTTGTTCACCTCCAAGAACTTAAATTACTTTATTTACCTATTCATTCGACGCAACGTTTGAAAGACTCGAGCCAACAACAGAAACAATCTCTTCTTTGTAATACTTGTTTCATACAATGATGATGAATTTTAAACACTATTAAATTTTAACAAAGTAACCAGAAAAGAAACTAAGATATATGGTCAATATTTTTTAATGACCATTTTGTAAAAAACTTAGTACGAAAAATATTCTAATAGGAGCATAAATAAATTTAAAATTACACTTTTATGAATTTTGCAAGTTCTGAAACATTTTTAAATTACATTCAATTTAATTATAATTTTACGTTAAATTTATAAAAAACAAGAATTTTGTAAGATGGCACAAATTTTACAGCAACAAATTTTTCTCATAATCAACTCTGTGATGGTAGACGCAGTAATTTTTTGAAGGTAAAGTTTTCCAGAAGTTTTAAGTGTCTGGCGTCGTTTAAATACGACGAAATCTAAATGTGTATTTAAAGGGAACTGTGGTGGGGTTTTACGAACAATTTCTCGGAATTGTTCATTTATTTTTTATTTAAAGCATTTTCAAGGACTGAAGAAGAGTTCTGAAAAGAACTGAAGAAGATAGCTTTCCGAAGTCTTAAGATAGAAAGGCATGAGTCCTTGATATTTTGGCCAGGTATCCACAGAAGACTGAAACAGTGAATCTGAGACTGATTCAACAGCTTACACTAAGTCAAGAACTGATCCTAGACTTCGTATAAAGCATATCGGTGTGTCATTTCGATGCTCGTTTAATGGCTATTATTGTTTAGTCATTTATACGTGTTTTCCCCTCCATTTATGCAGACTAAAAAGACGACACTTTGCGTTTGATTTAATAACGTTCATTTATTTTTTATTTAAAGCATTTTCAAGGACTGAAGAAGAGTTCTGAAAAGAACTGAAGAAGATAGCTTTCCGAAGTCTTAAGATAGAAAGGCATGAGTCCTTGATATTTTGGCCAGGTATCCACAGAAGACTGAAACAGTGAATCTGAGACTGATTCAACAGCTTACACTAAGTCAAGAACTGATCCTAGACTTCGTATAAAGCATATCGGTGTGTCATTTCGATGCTCGTTTAATGGCTATTATTGTTTAGTCATTTATACGTGTTTTCCCCTCCATTTATGCAGACTAAAAAGACGACACTTTGCGTTTGATTTAATAACGGCATGTTCTGGAATTCGTATAGAAGAAAGAATAGAGAAAGAAAGTGTGTCTACCATAAAATTTATAAATGTTGCTGTTTGTCAACTGTCAGGATTTTTTGATGCTAATCAAGTGCTTTTATGGGGTTTTTTGTCTTTTAGGTTTATTATTAGAATTGAAAAAAAGGTTTACTTTTATTGGTATTTATTAGACCACGCTCAGCCCTCTTTAAATTTTTTTCCGTTCGTTTCATTTTTTACATCGTTTTTCTCACTGAAAATTGATATCAAAATCTTTTCACTTATTTACATTTAAATACAAAGATACATAAAACCTACTTTTATAACTGTTTTTACTCTATTTCTGCACTCGTTTTTATTGGCGTGACATGACATGTTATGCGATTATCATGAGTTCATCCATGATAAAAAAGAAAAAGTTGAGGCAAGGAAATTGCATTTTCTTTTCTACTATTTGTGGTATTTATTAACCCACACAAAAGGCCAGAGAGCTATTCTGAGTGGATTGATTACAAATTGAAATGTACTAATTTTATGCTGGTCAATTAACTTTTGTATAAAATCTGAACTCTTCGGTTTTTTACTTTCTCATTGATAGGTTTATCATTTACTTCTTTGGATAGTTTATGCTAATTTTATGATATTGAGGAAATTAGAGTAAAATTGGGACAATCTGCAACAGCTCTTACGAATGGCTGGACGACTAGTCTAAAAGAGCATGTGCAAGATGGTGGAATAAAATTTAAGCGAAAAATGAAAGTAATGATTTTGCCTTCACATATGACTTTATGAATACAAACCGTAAGGTAACAGACCGGAGAGAGGTAACAGAATACGCTCTACGATATACATTACTTTATGAATACAAACCGTAAGGTAACAGACCGGAGAGAGGTAACAGAATACGCTCTACGATATAAATTTTTTGCGCTACTTTCAAATAAATATGTCCATTTCCGAGGAAAAACATTTATGTTTCATATTTATATAAAAATACTTATAACTTCTAAACTGTAGGGCTGATAGTAAATTAGTGTATGATGAAGATTAAGGTAATGAATATAATAGATAATCAACCAAGGACTTTATGAAGGGGAAACTAAAAGCTTTTCCATAAAATCTCTAAAACGATAAATTATAGATATTAAAATTACCTTTCCAACGATGTATATATCGTTCCTATATATGTCGGGATTATGGAGATAAGGAGCATAAAAGCTTCAAACTTTGAAGGCTCTTAACTCCTAAACGGGGGCGGAGCGAGGGGCTGCGTTTTTTCAGTGGGTTGCTACAACAACAACAAAAACAACAACAACAACAAAAACAATCACAATGCACTTGTCTTGAATGTAGCCAATTTCAAGAATATACATAGTTATTTTCGACTTTCACTAGTTCAGCCACCGAAAAGAACTCATATACATAGTTATAATATTAATAACATTCAGCTTCCATTTCTGATGTTCTGCCGAATTGTATCAACATTTGCTTCCGAAAAAAAAATTAGTGGTGAGAATTCAAGATTGAATCATTTGGCTTTCAAACAATATACGAATACAGTTACCTTTTATTGTTCTCCTAGAATTCGTCGTAGTAATTTCCAATTAATTAAATAAATATTTCATATACATATGTACATATATATTTTCTGCTGTTTTCCTGAAATTATTCACAATTTTTTTAAGCTCAAAGTGGTGTTGCTGCGATTCATCACCCGTTTTAAGTTGTAAAACGTAATTTCGCTGTGAGTACCTTTCGGTGAAGTTTTCTTGATAAAGTAGTTTTCTGGCGTTCGTTGGTGTTTGGCACTTACAAAGAATTTTTCGAATAAATCGGGTTTAGTACAAACTGACCAATTTTGTTGTTGTTTGTCCAAAAAACGACATCGAAAAGGGATGAGGTCTCTTCAGGATCTATAACTTTTAAACTTTGGAAGTTAGTCGTCTATATCTCTTAAACTATATCACATATTTTGTTTGATAGGTATAGGTACCGTTGTAAAGGTATTCAAAAAATCTTCCATTTATGTTTTATAACATTTTATCGAAAACCCTACCGTTTTCGAGAAAAACGCAATTTAAAACCACTTTTATAATTTTAGTACTGTTTTCATATTTATTAGTTTTTGCCATTTACATTTGAAAAAAGTATAATTAATCCATATTGATCATATCCATATCCATATTAATCATTGTCTTAACTTTAAGAGTAGTGGCTATTAGCTTTTTAAGCGTATGTTTCATCCTGATCAGTGCAGGAATTTGGGCGGAAACTCAAGAATTGACGTTTTCTTCATAAAAATTAAAAAATTGTATGAAAAATCGCATGATTTTCTTGATGACAAAATACGCGTATTAAGCTAATGGTCTCTACTTTCTTAAAATTTAGAAAATTATATAGGCTAATTATGCATTTCTCTAAAGAAAAAAAGTAATAAGTGGCAAAATTATAAAAGTCGGTTTTCTCTAAAAGTAATTTTTCGACAAAATGTTACTTTATATAAATAAAAAGTGTTTCATATTCCTTTATAACGGTATCCTATAGGGAAACCTTTAATAGTTTAGGAGATATATTGACAAGAATTTAAATTTTCGACGACTCGATAATTAAAAAAATAAATAGGAAAAAAACTGTATTTGTTGTTATAATCGGCATAAAAAACTAAACACAAACAAATTGGAGTAATTCCGCAACGGTAAAGTTCTTTGTAATTAATTCCTTTTGGTCATACAATTTTTGGTAATAAAGTTCAAATTGGCTGCACGTCTATGAATACCAACAACATTTTGCGTTTAGATTCTTTTTTGTCCTTAGGAACAAATTAATGAATTCGAAAGATGTACTAAAAATCGTAGATATTTCTAATACCTTTATAACGGTATCTACATTGACCTGATATGTGCTAAAGTTTAGTAGATATAGATGGTTAAATTTCAAATTTGTGGTCAGAGCAAGAAACAAAATTGAGAAGTTTGTACTAAAGCCGATTTAAGCAGAAGTCTCTTCATTGGTTTTTGGGATCTACAAAGAATTTTGTTCGCTGTTGAAAGCTTTACCTGGCTACGAAAAACAGGTATACATATATATATTTGCCGGTTTCGGAATCAAGCAGATCTTATATGGATTCTTATTATATCCATTCATGATTCTATCGTATTAATTTGCATTGTTATCGATTTTAATTTTACCTCATTTAATTCCATTCTTCATATACATATGGCTGTGAGTTATTTTCAACTATGAGTACAACAGCAAATTGAATTGTACTTAACATGATAAGTCGCTAGGCTTATGGGCTAACACGAGATTCTCATATTTGTCTGCATAATAAAAAGCTGTATGGCATTTCATTGACTTGCTTGTTGGTAAAAGAACTTTTATAATTAGAAATTTTATTACATTAGATAATATTGTAATTTCCAAGGTGAAATTTCTTATCTAATTCGGAGATTTTATCAACTTTGTCAGAATCTGGAACTATTTGCTTTGTAGCATTCAGGATGCTAACGTCTACTAGAAAGCTAAACGTTTATTTTTTCAACGTTTTACGAATAGGTAGCAAATATTTTAATATCCCTTTATACCTCTTGTTTTCTATCATATAATTCCTAAACTTATATACATATATAGTATAATTGTAACTAAAATAATTAATAAATAAATAAATATAAAAAATGTACATTGAATTATTTTTCAAAGTCTTTTATAGTACGCATCATTATAGTTCATCAAATAAGTAAAAACTGAAAATTTAAAACAATGTTTTGACTTCTACCATCATATACAAACAAAGAAAGCACCAACATAAAAGCTGCCAACTACACATGCAATTTTATGATAAAGTATTTAATATAAATAAACTTCAGTCGATAAGAACAAGACACCATAATTCCAACAGGTCAATTCAATTGTCGTAGCAACAATAAAATCTTTAAATCTTGTTCACCTCCAATTTAAATTACTTTATTTACCTATTCATTCGACGCAACGTTTGAAAGACTCGAGCCAACAACAGAAACAATCTCTTCTTTGTAATACTTGTTTCATACAATGATGATGAATTTTAAGCACTATTAAATTTTAACAAAGTAACCAGAAAAGAAACTAAGATATATGGTCAATATTTTTTAATGACCATTTTGTAAAAAACTTAGTACGAAAAATATTCTAATAGGAGCATAAATAAATTTAAAATTACACTTTTATGAATTTTGCAAGTTCTGAAACATTTTTAAATTACATTCAATTTAATTTTAATTTTACGTTAAATTTATAAAAAACAAGAATTTTGTAAGATGGCACAAATTTTACAGCAACAAATTTTTCTCATAATCAACTCTGTGATGGTAGACGCAGTTGCATTTCCGGAAACAGTGCACTATGTTCAGGTGACAGGAACGCCTTTTCTTTTTTTGTAGTTCTGGACGGCACTTGGATTTAGGTTTTGGCGGTGGCTTTCTGCACCCACAGCTATTCTTTTTGCGACGATTGCATACATTACGTTTGCGCTTACGGCTTACGGATTTCTTCCTGCAATATTTTTGCTTTTGAGCGCAAGACAGCCTATTCCATTTACGTGCTGCGCGTCGCACGACCTCCACTGCCTTTAATCCGCAGTGTTTTTTCCTGTACTCACGGAGGAAGTTGAGGTATCCGTTGGAAGTTACTCTTCCTGGTCGCATGCATGTTTTTTTGGTGACCCTTCCGCGCTTTACTTTCTTTCCGCCACATTTTTTAACGGGTGGTTTGGCAACACATTTGCAAGCAGCCATCTCAGAAATTTAATGTCAAATATGTTTTACGAAATAACTGCAAATTAATAAAATAGATAAATTAAATATTTAACAAACTCACAGATAACTTAGTTTTTCTATTTTCTTCGAATGTTGTTTTATCACTTGACGTAATTTTTTGAAGGTAAAGTTTTCCAGAAGTTTTAAGTGTCTGGCGTCGTTTCAATACGACGAAATCTAAATGTGTATTTAAACGGAACTGTGGTGGGGTTTTACGAACAATTTCTCGTAATGTTCATTTATTTTCTATTTAAAGCATTTTCAAGGACTGAAGAAGAGTTCTGAAAACTGAAGAAGATAGCTTTCCGAAGTCTTAAGATAGCAAGGCATGAGTCCTTGATATTTTGGCCAGGTATCCACAGAAGACTGAAACAGTGAATCTGAGACTGATTCAACAGCTTACACTAAGTCAAGAACTGATCCTAGACTTCGTATAAAGCATATCGGTGTGTCATTTCGATGCTCGTTTAATGGCTATTATTGTTTAGTCATTTATACGTGTTTTCCCCTCCATTTATGCAGAATAAAAAGACGACACTTTGCGTTTGATTTAATAACGGCATGTTCTGGAATTCGTATAGAAGAAAGAATAGAGAAAGAAAGTGTGTCTACCATAAAATTTATAAATGTTGCTGTTTGTCAACTGTCAGGATTTTTTGATGCTAATCAAGTGCTTTTATGGGGTTTTTTGTCTTTTAGGTTTATTATTAGAATTGAAAAAAAAGGTTTACTTTTATTGGTATTTATTAGACCACGCTCAGCCCTCTTTACATTTTTTTCCGAACAACTATTAATATATATATCTTCCGGTTTTTCTCACTGAAAATTGATATCAAAATCTTTTCACTTGTTTACATTTAAATCCAAAGATACATACATAAAACCTACTTTTATAACTGTTTTTACTCTATTTCTGCACACGTTTTTATTGGCGTGACATGACATGTTATGCGATTATCATGAGTTCATCCATGATAAAAAAGAAAAAGTTGAGGCAAGGAAATTGCATTTTCTTTTCTACTATTTGTGGTATTTATTAACCCACACAAAAGGCTAGGGAGCTATTCTGAGTGGATTGATTTCAAATTGAAATGTACTAATTTTATGCTGGTCAATTAACTTTTGTATAAAATCTGAACTCTTCGGTTTTTTACTTTCTCATTGATAGGTTTATCATTTACTTCTTTGGATAGTTTATGCTAATTTTATGATATTGAGGAAATTAGAGTAAAATTGGGACAATCTGCAACAGCTCTTACGAATGGCTGGACGACTAGTCTAAAAGAGCATGTGGAAGATGGTGGAATAAAATTTAAGCGAAAAATGAAAGTAATGATTTTGCCTTCACATCTGACTTTATGAATACAAACCGTAAGGTAACAGACCGGAGAGAGGTAACAGAATAAGCTCTACGATATATATATATATATTTCGCTGTGAGTACCTTTCGGTGAAGTTTTCTTGATAAAGTAGTTTTCTGGCGTTCGTTGGTGTTTGGCACTTACAAAGAATTTTTCGAATAAATCGGGTTTAGTACAAACTGACCAACTTTCTTGTTGTTTGTCCAAAAATCGACATCGAAAAGGGATGAGGTCTCTTCAGGATCTATAACTTTTAAACTTTGGAAGTTAGTCGTCTATATCTCTTAAACTATATCACATATTTTGTTTGATAGGTTAGGTACCGTTGTAAAGGTATTCAAAACATCTTCCATTTATGTTTTATAACATTTTATCGAAAACCTTACCGTTTTCGAGAAAAACGCAATTTAAAACCACTTTTATAATTTTAGTACTGTTTTCATATTTATTAGTTTTTGCCATTTACATTTGAAAAAAGTATAATTAATCCATATTGATCATATCCATATCCATATTAATCATTGTCTTAACTTTAAGAGTAGTGGCTATTAGCTTTTTAAGCGTATGTTTCATCCTGATCAGTGCAGGAATTTAGGCGGAAACTCAAGAATTGACGTTTTCTTCATGAAAATTAAAAAATTGTATGAAAAATCGCATGATTTTCTTGATGACAAAATACGCGTATTAAGCTAATGGTCTCTACTTTCTTAAAATTTAGAAAATTATATAGGCTAATTATGCATTTCTCTAAAGAAAAAAATTAATAAGTGGCAAAATTATAAAAAGTCGGTTTTCTCTAAAAGTAATTTTTCGACAAAATGTTACTTTATATAAATAAAAAGTGTTTCATATTCCTTTATAACGGTATCCTATAGGGAAACCTTTAATAGTTTAGGAGATATATTGACAAGAATTTAAATTTTCGACGACTCGATAATTAAAAAAATAAATAGGAAAAAAACTGTATTTGTTGTTATAATCGGCATAAAAAACTAAACACAAACAAATTGGAGTAATTCCGCGACGGTAAAGTTATTTATAATTAATTCCTTTTGGTTATACAATTTTTGGTAATAAAGTTCAAATTGGCTGCACGTCTATGAATACCAACAACATTTTGCGTTTAGATTCTTTTTTGTCCTTAGGAACAAATTAATGAATTCGAAAGATGTACTAAAAATCGTAGATATTTCTAATACCTTTATAACGGTATCTACATTGACCTGATATGTGCTAAAGTTTAGTAGATATAGACGGTTAAATTTCAAATTTGTGGTCAGAGCAAGAAACAGAATTGAGAAGTTTGTACTAAAGCCGATTTAAGCCGAAGTCTCTTCATTGGTTTTTGGGATCTACAAAGAATTTTGTTCGCTGTTGAAAGCTTTACCTGGCTACGAAAAACAGGTATACATATATATATTTGCCGGTTTCGGAATCAAGCAGATCTTATATGGATTCTTATTATATCCATTCATGATTCTATCGTATTAATTTGCATTGTTATCGATTTTAATTTTACCTCATTTAATTCCATTCTTCATATACATATGGCTGTGAGTTATTTTCAACTATGAGTACAACAGCAAATTGAATTGTACTTAACATGATAAGTCGCTAGGCTTATGGGCTAACACGAGATTCTCATATTTGTCTGCATAATAAAAAGCTGTATGGCATTTCATTGACTTGCTTGTTGGTTAAAGAACTTTTATAATTAGAAATTTTATTACATTAGATAATATTGTAATTTCCAAGGTGAAATTTCTTATCTAATTCGGAGATTTTATCAACTTTGTCAGAATCTGGAACTATTTGCTTTGTAGCATTCAGGATGCTAACGTCTACTAGAAAGCTAAACGTTTATTTTTTCAACGTTTTACGAATAGGTAGCAAATATTTTAATATCCCTTTATACCTCTTGTTTTCTATCATATAATTCCTAAACTTATATACATATATAGTATAATTGTAACTAAAATAATTAATAAATAAATAAATATAAAAAATGTACATTGAATTATTTTTCAAAGTCTTTTATAGTACGCATCATTATAGTTCATCAAATAAGTAAAAACTGAAAATTTAAAACAATGTTTTGACTTCTACCATCATATACAAACAAAGAAAGCACCAACATAAAAGCTGCCAACTACACATGCAATTTTATGATAAAGTATTTAATATAAATAAACTTCAGTCGATAAGAACAAGACACCATAATTCCAACAGGTCAATTCAATTGTCGTAGCAACAATAAAATCTTTAAATCTTGTTCACCTCCAATTTAAATTACTTTATTTACCTATTCATTCGACGCAACGTTTGAAAGACTCGAGCCAACAACAGAAACAATCTCTTCTTTGTAATACTTGTTTCATACAATGATGATGAATTTTAAGCACTATTAAATTTTAACAAAGTAACCAGAAAAGAAACTAAGATATATGGTCAATATTTTTTAATGACCATTTTGTAAAAAACTTAGTACGAAAAATATTCTAATAGGAGCATAAATAAATTTAAAATTACACTTTTATGAATTTTGCAAGTTCTGAAACATTTTTAAATTACATTCAATTTAATTTTAATTTTACGTTAAATTTATAAAAAACAAGAATTTTGTAAGATGGCACAAATTTTACAGCAACAAATTTTTCTCATAATCAACTCTGTGATGGTAGACGCAGTTGCATTTCCGGAAACAGTGCACTATGTTCAGGTGACAGGAACGCCCTTCCGCGCTTTACTTTCCGCCACATTTTTTAACGGGTGGTTTGGCAACACATTTGCAAGCAGCCATCTCAGAAATTTAATGTCAAATATGTTTTACGAAATAACTGCAAATTAATAAAATAGATAAATTAAATATTTAACAAACTCACAGATAACTTAGTTTTTCTATTTTCTTCGAATGTTGTTTTATCACTTGACGTAATTTTTTGAAGGTAAAGTTTTCCAGAAGTTTTAAGTGTCTGGCGTCGTTTCAATACGACGAAATCTAAATGTGTATTTAAACGGAACTGTGGTGGGGTTTTACGAACAATTTCTCGTAATGTTCATTTATTTTCTATTTAAAGCATTTTCAAGGACTGAAGAAGAGTTCTGAAAACTGAAGAAGATAGCTTTCCGAAGTCTTAAGATAGAAAGGCATGAGTCCTTGATATTTAGGCCAGGTATCCACAGAAGACTGAAACAGTGAATCTGAGACTGATTCAACAGCTTACACTAAGTCAAGAACTGATCCTAGACTTCGTATAAAGCATATCGGTGTGTCATTTCCATGCTCGTTTAATGGCTATTATTGTTTAGTCATTTATACGTGTTTTCCCCTCCATTTATGCAGACTAAAAAGGCGACACTTTGCGTTTGATTTAATAACGGCATGTTCTGGAATTCGTATAGAAGAAAGAACAGAGAAAGAAAGTGTGTCTACCATAAAATTTATAAATGTTGCTGTTTGTCAACTGTCAGGATTTTTTGATGCTAATCAAGTGCTTTTATGGGGTTTTTTGTCTTTTAGGTTTATTATTAGAATTGAAAAAAAAGGTTTACTTTTATTGGTATTTATTAGACCACGCTCAGCCCTCTTTACATTTTTTTCCGAACAACTATTAATATATATATCTTCCGGTTTTTCTCACTGAAAATTGATATCAAAATCTTTTCACTTGTTTACATTTAAATACAAAGATACATAAAACCTACTTTTATAACTGTTTTTACTCTATTTCTGCACACGTTTTTATTGGCGTGACATGACATGTTATGCGATTATCATGAGTTCATCCATGATAAAAAAGAAAAAGTTGAGGCAAGGAAATTGCATTTTCTTTTCTATTATTTGTGGTATTTATTAACCCACACAAAAGGCTAGGGAGCTATTCTGAGTGGATTGATTTCAAATTGAAATGTACTAATTTTATGCTGGTCAATTAACTTTTGTATAAAATCTGAACTCTTCGGTTTTTTACTTTCTCATTGATAGGTTTATCATTTACTTCTTTGGATAGTTTATGCTAATTTTATGATATTGAGGAAATTAGAGTAAAATTGGGACAATTTGCAACAGCTCTTACGAATGACTGGACGACTAGTCTAAAAGAGCATGTGGAAGATGGTGGAATAAAATTTAAGCGAAAAATGAAAGTAATGATTTTGCCTTCACATCTGATTTTATGAATGCAAACCGTAAGGTAACAGACCGGAGAGAGGTAACAGAATACGCTCTACGATATACATTACTTTATGAATACAAACCGTAAGGTAACAGACCGGAGAGAGGTAACAGAATACGCTCAACGATATATATATATATATTTCGCTGTGAGTACCTTTCGGTGAAGTTTTCTTGATAAAGTAGTTTTCTGGCGTTCGTTGGTGTTTGGCACTTACAAAGAATTTTTCGAATAAATCGGGTTTAGTACAAACTGACCAACTTTGTTGTTGTTTGTCCAAAAATCGACATCGAAAAGGGATGAGGTCTCTTCAGGATCTATAACTTTTAAACTTTGGAAGTTAGTCGTCTATATCTCTTAAACTATATCACATATTTTGTTTGATAGGTTAGGTACCGTTGTAAAGGTATTCAAAACATCTTCCATTTATGTTTTATAACATTTTATCGAAAACCTTACCGTTTTCGAGAAAAACGCAATTTAAAACCACTTTTATAATTTTAGTACTGTTTTCATATTTATTAGTTTTTGCCATTTACATTTGAAAAAAGTATAATTAATCCATATTGATCATATCCATATCCATATTAATCATTGTCTTAACTTTAAGAGTAGTGGCTAATAGCTTTTTAAGCGTATGTTTCATCCTGATCAGTGCAGGAATTTAGGCGGAAACTCAAGAATTGACGTTTTCTTCATGAAAATTAAAAAATTGTATGAAAAATCGCATGATTTTCTTGATGACAAAATACGCGTATTAAGCTAATGGTCTCTACTTTCTTAAAATTTAGAAAATTATATAGGCTAATTATGCATTTCTCTAAAGAAAAAAATGAATAAGTGGCAAAATTATAAAAAGTCGGTTTTCTCTAAAAGTAATTTTTCGACAAAATGTTACTTTATATAAATAAAAAGTGTTTCATATTCCTTTATAACGGTATCCTATAGGGAAACCTTTAATAGTTTAGGAGATATATTGACAAGAATTTAAATTTTCGACGACTCGATAATTAAAAAAATAAATAGGAAAAAACTGTATTTGTTGTTATAATCGGCATAAAAAACTAAACACAAACAAATTGGAGTAATTCCGCGACGGTAAAGTTATTTATAATTAATTCCTTTTGGTTATACAATTTTTGGTAATAAAGTTCAAATTGGCTGCACGTCTATGAATACCAACAACATTTTGCGTTTAGATTCTTTTTTGTCCTTAGGAACAAATTAATGAATTCGAAAGATGTACTAAAAATCGTAGATATTTCTAATACCTTTATAACGGTATCTACATTGACCTGATATGTGCTAAAGTTTAGTAGATATAGACGGTTAAATTTAAAATTTGTGGTCAGAGCAAGAAACAGAATTGAGAAGTTTGTACTAAAGCCGATTTAAGCCGAAGTCTCTTCATTGGTTTTTGGGATCTACAAAGAATTTTGTTCGCTGTTGAAAGCTTTACCTGGCTACGAAAAACAGGTATACATATATATATTTGCCGGTTTCGGAATCAAGCAGATCTTATATGGATTCTTATTATATCCATTCATGATTCTATCGTATTAATTTGCATTGTTATCGATTTTAATTTTACCTCATTTAATTCCATTCTTCATATACATATGGCTGTGAGTTATTTTCAACTATGAGTACAACAGCAAATTGAATTGTACTTAACATGATAAGTCGCTAGGCTTATGGGCTAACACGAGATTCTCATATTTGTCTGCATAATAAAAAGCTGTATGGCATTTCATTGACTTGCTTGTTGGTTAAAGAACTTTTATAATTAGAAATTTTATTACATTAGATAATATTGTAATTTCCAAGGTGAAATTTCTTATCTAATTCGGAGATTTTATCAACTTTGTCAGACTCTGGACTATTTGCTTTGTAGCATTCAGGATGCTAACGTCTACTAGAACGCTAAACGTTTATTTTTTCAACGTTTTACGAATAGGTAGCAAATATTTTAATATCCCTTTATACCTCTTGTTTTCTATCATATAATTCCTAAACTTATATACATATATAGTATAATTGTAACTAAAATAATTAATAAATAAATAAATATAAAAAAATGTACATTGAATTATTTTTCAAAGTCTTTTATAGTACGCATCATTATAGTTCATCAAATAAGTAAAAACTGAAAATTTAAAACAATGTTTTGACTTCTACCATCATATACAAACAAAGAAAGCACCAACATAAAAGCTGCCAACTACACATGCAATTTTATGATAAAGTATTTAATATAAATAAACTTCAGTCGATAAGAACAAGACACCATAATTCCAACAGGTCAATTCAATTGTCGTAGCAACAATAAGATCTTTAAATCTTGTTCACCTCCAATTTAAATTACTTTATTTACCTATTCATTCGACGCAACGTTTGAAAGACTCGAGCCAACAACAGAAACAATCTCTTCTTTGTAATACTTGTTTCATACAATGATGATGAATTTTAAGCACTATTAAATTTTAACAAAGTAACCAGAAAAGAAACTAAGATATATGGTCAATATTTTTTAATGACCATTTTGTAAAAAACTTAGTACGAAAAATATTCTAATAGGAGCATAAATAAATTTAAAATTACACTTTTATGAATTTTGCAAGTTCTGAAACATTTTTAAATTACATTCAATTTAATTTTAATTTTACGTTAAATTTATAAAAAACAAGAATTTTGTAAGATGGCACAAATTTTACAGCAACAAATTTTTCTCATAATCAACTCTGTGATGGTAGACGCAGTTGCATTTCCGGAAACAGTGCACTATGTTCAGGTGACAGGAACGCCTTTTCTTTTTTTGTAGTTTTGGACGGCACTTGGATTTAGGTTTTGGCGGTGGCTTTCTGCACCCACAGCTATTCTTTTTGCGACGATTGCATACATTACGTTTGCGCTTACGGCTTACGGATTTCTTCCTGCAATATTTTTGCTTTTGAGCGCAAGACAGCCTATTCCATTCACGTGCTGCGCGTCGCACGACCTCCACTGCCTTTAATCCGCAGTGTTTTTTCCTGTACTCACGGAGGAAGTTGAGGTATCCGTTGGAAGTTACTCTTCCTGGTCGCATGCATTTTTTTTTGGTGACCCTTCCGCGCTTTACTTTCTTTCCGCCACATTTTTTAACTGGTGGTTTGGCAACACATTTGCAAACAGCCATCTCAGAAATTTAATGTCAAATATGTTTTACGAAATAACTGCAAATTAATAAAATAGATAAATTAAATATTTAACAAACTCACAGAAAACTTAGTTTTTCTATTTTCTTCGAATGTTGTTTTATCACTTGACGTAATTTTTTGAAGGTAAAGTTTTAAAGAAGTTTTAAGTGTCCAGCGTCGTTTCAATACGACGAAATGTAAATGTATATTTAAAGGGAACTGTGGTGGGGTTTTACGAACAATTTCTCGTAATGTTCATTTATTTTTTATTTAAAGCATTTTCAAGGACTGAAGAAGAGTTCTGAAAACTGAAGAAGATAGCTTTCCGAAGTCTTAAGATAGAAAGGCATGAGTCCTTGATATTTAGGCCAGGTATCCACAGAAGACTGAAACAGTGAATCTGAGACTGATTCAACAGCTTACACTGTTGCACACCCTCCTTTTGTGGTGTTCAGCATGGCCACGCTATCGACCCGGTAGCTCAGTTTTACCCTTTTTTCTCTGTTAGGGTGCGGATCTAACCCGCCATGCTGAATCCGGGGTGCCACAATAACTACTAAACTAAATACTTACATCCTAATACCAACTAAACTCCATCTTTCACTTGATACTTTAATTCCCATACTTTTCCTTCTCTTCCTCTTCTTCACCTTCCGGTTCCGCACCACCCTACGCACAATACGACTAACACATTATGTTTGGTTTTTCTTTTATTAATACTACAATCATCTTAACGAAGTACATTTCTACAACGATTATCCGAACCTTGGCACAATGTTATGGCTACTCCAGCCCGCAAACTATATTCTCTTTACGGATTACAAGTTAACTTTGGGTGCCGCAAATCGAGAGAGCTCTCTGGACCTGGTGTCCACTCAAAAAAAAACACAAAAAGAAAGCGTACGGAATTTCCCGTCACTTGGTTTTAACGCTGGGGCTCGAGTCTAACACCGGTCAAAATTGTACATGATATCGTGCAGTTGCGAATTGCATCCATATATCAATTTATGACTTATGTCGAATTTCAAAGAACATTAAATTTTGAATCGAATCTATTCAAGGCTACATCAACTTAAAGCTTAAATTCAAATAAAATATACCAAAATATTCCAACAGAAGGTCTGTATAATATTTTACGTTATTAGCAGAAGCTCTAATTATACAAGTCGATCAATACAATAATACAATAATAAACTACATTTATACATATATTTTCTATCTTAAATATTTCTTTTCGACGCCCTTTTGCGACATCTTCCGGGTTAAATATTTTAATGGTGCGTGTCTCTGGTCTCAAATTGACTTAATTTTCAATTGAACTTATCTGGTAGGCAGGGTAGAGCACTGCCATATCCACACTCTCGCTGGGAACAGTCCTCCTTTTGACTACCGGCTTGAACTGCTTTTGCCGCGGTCGTCTGGCGGTGGTCACACGGATGATACGTTTCTTTTTCTTCTTAGCACTGACGTTGCGTTGGGATAATTTCACACATCAAGCGTATTGTGACACCTCGGCGATTGGCGTGAGGATTAGACGTTTTTTCCTTCTTTGGCGCTGGAGTAAAGCGTGTCGTGTGTCATGTCATCCGCGGTAATCTTCTCATCGATTACCCGACGTTGCTCAGGAACATGTGTCTCAGATTGCTTAAATCAACAGCATCTGAATGGCGTCGATATTTTATTATATTTATAGAACGATATATATATATATACACACGCAACGTGTATTACTATGTTCAACTTTTGTTGGTAGTTTTGTTTTCAATTAAGTTTTACACGACCCGCACTCTAACGCCTCAGCAATCGGAAAGAACGTGCACTTGAGCTTTGACTTGTTTGAAGTTTCTGAATTACATACACAGCTTTTGTTACCGTTATATTATCAAGCTCCTCCTATTATTTTAAACTAATTCTGGTTTCAGAGATGGTACTCCGAATTGTCTCCACCACCACTTGTAACCTGACCTCAATGTCCTGCTTTACCGACACAATGTTTTGTTAAATTCCTGTACTAACATTCCCTTTTCTCACATCTACAATCTGGTTGACGTTTTCATATGACGTTTTTCATGACGCTGCCATGTTTTTAATTTCTTTGAAGTCATCACCCGCAACAAAACTCTGATATTGGTGCAACGTAAGGAAGACAATAGCAGTGTGCTGGATGAATTCACTTTGATCTCCGGTGCCCAACGCAGGCCTCGACCCACGCTCCTGCTTCTACTTGCTCACCACTGAGACAGCCGGGCAATATTATTTTGCTCCGTATTCTCAGAAGCTTTGGCATAAGGTTAAGGTTCGCTCGAAAAGAGGCGATCAGGTGAGTAACCTAATCTATTCCTTCGTTTTTCTTTTAGGCATCTACCTGTACTTTGGGATACATTTAACAAGACAGTTATCTGTGGTGAAACTATATCGAACCTACGGGAAGTATATACATTTCGGAATCTAGACCTGATACTTTGTTCCATTTTTCTTTCAGCCGACAGTGATGATGACCCCGCCTATTCACCTACTCTCAAATTCATCGTATCATAATTTCACTGGCGAATATCCTTCACATGAAACGCACCGAGAGGCTTACCATTTAGAGATTCCAATAGGTACATATTGTTTCCTATTGCCTTGGTCACTCGACACTTCGTGAATTTCCTGCAAAATTTCGCGTTGGTGTTTCGTTTGACGTCGCTTCTGACAAAATTTCTCTTGAAAACTTCCTGGCCAGAGCTAAAGTGGACAACGCGTTTTCTCGGATTATATCTTTGCGCGCTTCGCTCATATGCCGTATGCAAATTCTTTTCGATCTTATCGCGGATTAAGGCTAATCGGTCTTCGTTCTTTAAACAGTCAAAATTACTATCGTTCAGAGATTTCAAACGTCGTGCTAGCTTGTAATCTTTCCCGTTCGTGAATATATTATACCCGAATAGTGCAAAAAAGGGAGATACACCGGTGGCAGAATGTACAGAATTTCTTAGCGCATGTTCGATTTCAGGCAAGTACTGATCCCATTCGCGATGATCCTCTTCTAAATACGACCGTATCGCATTCAAAACAGATTGGTTCACGCGTTCCGAGGCATTCGATTGTGGTGCATATACCGCTGTTTTCATGTGAGTGATGTTAAAACTCCCAATCATGTCCGCAAAAATTGTTGATGTGAATTGTTTTCCGTTGTCACTATGAATAGTTTCCGGCACGCCGAATTTATAAAAAACTTCTTTGACTAAGAATTCGACTACATTGCCACCTGTAGCCTTCTTCATTGCCTTTAGGAATACAAACTTCGAAAAATGATCTAAAACGCTAAAGATATACACGTTTCCACGTTTTGAACGCGGATATTTTCCCAAAAAATCAATGTAGAGTTTCTGAAATGCTCGCTGCGTTATGACCTCTTTACCTATATCAGGGCGCATTTCATAGTTGGCCGATTTGCATTCTTTACACACACTACAATTCTTTACAAAATCTCTGACTTGCACAGTCATGCTGGGCCAATAATATAACCGCCGCAATCGGTCTAATGTTTTAGCTATGCCGCCATGTGCAGCTAGTGTTGGTTCATGTTCTCTCGCTATTAGGGTGTATGTGAGTGACTCAGGAACCCATAGTTTCCAGTTCGTCTCCGTTAAATTATTTCTGTCAAAATTCGTACGTTTATAAAGTCTCCCTTCACTAACCTTCAGATCTGGGAACTTCTCCGAGTTATCTTTTACCGTGTTTATTAGTTCAATATATTCTGGTGCTTCAAATTCGGTGGTTTCAAAATCGAAGGGGTCGTCACTATCTAACTCATCAACTGCACGGGAAAGTGTGTCTGCAACAACGTTCTCCGAACCCTTTCGGTGTTCGATATTGAAATCGAAAACTTGTAGTTGTAGCGACCAACGTGCTAACCGGCCACTAAGATCTTTCATGGACATTAGCCATTTTAAGATAGCGTGGTCTGTCACAATAGTGAATGCCATCATTTCAATATACGGACGGAACTTTCTAACTGCTAACACTGCTGCAAGACACTCCTTCTCTGTTACTGTATAATTTCGTTGATGAGAATTCAATTTTTGCGAATAGTATGCAAAAGGGCATTCGTTGTTCTCTTCATCAACTTGATAGATGACGGCGCCAACGCCCGTTTGTGATGCGTCACATTGCACCCAAAATCTTTTTTTGAAGTCCGGATGTCTTAACACAGGAGCAGTTGTGAGTGCTTGCTTAAGCTTTTGGAAAGCGTCGACTGCTTCTTTTGTCATCGAAAACTTCGCGCACTTCTTTAACGTATCGCTCAGCGGAGCAGCCAGATCTGAGAAGTTTCTAATAAAGCGTCGATACCATCCTGCTGTACCTAAAAAGCTACGAACCTCCCTAGGTGATCGCGGGACTGGGATCCGTTTAATGGCCGATACTTTCTCAGGATCTGTTTTCAATATGCCCCCGCCAACTATGAACCCTAAATACTTTAATTCTTTAAAACAAAATTTTGATTTCTGTAAACCAATGGTCAATCTAGCATCTTTTAGACATTCAGCTACCTCACTTAACAAACTCAAATGCGTATCGAAATCTGCTGAAATTATCAATAAGTCATCTAAATACGTGAACACATTTGACTTGAGATGCTGTGGAATTATTTTATCCATGAGCCTACACAACCTTTGTGCAGCGTTGCACAACCCAAATGGCATAACCACAAATTGATAATGAGGCCGACCTGGCACTGTGAAAGCTGTATATGGTCTACTTTTTTCCTCAAGTTCAATTTGCCAAAACGCATATTTCAGATCTACACTACTTAGGTAATAGGTTTCATCTATTCTACTAAGGATACCCTCTATATTCTGTAGCGGATACGCATCTTTTATTGTTTTCTCATTGAGTTTCCTCGCATCTAGACAAAATCTATTCTTGCCTGGTTTTCTGACTACCGTGATTCTGTTATTCCATGGACTGTTGCTGACTTCTATAATTCCCAGCTTCAGCATTTCGTCTACTTCATTATAAACGATTTCTTGGACCGCTGGTGACACGGGATAATATCTCTCTTTTACCGGCATTGTTCCTTCGGTAAGTTCTATCGTGTGTCTTTCCAGGTGAGTTCTCCCCAGTCCGTCACTTTCAAACGTTTTAAATTTTCTTTTTACCGTTTCTAGTTGCTGCATCTGTATTGACGACAAATTGTGCGAATTCAATTCTAGAATTGGGGATTCTTTCACTGTACCTAACTCTTCGACCTTCCAAATATCCGTTGCTAACGAAAACGTTTTCCAGAAGTCGATGCCTAAGTAAAGCTCTTGCTCTAAGTAAGGACATAAGTAGAATAAGATCTTGTTAACTTTGTTTTTATATTCAACTTCGAGTTCCACCTTGCCTATAACGATATGCTTTTGTCCAGCTGCAGTCGTCACCGCCGTAAAATAAGGTTTTACCGGAAGTTCTAGTTCTGCTATCAATTCCCGACAATTCTTCCCCAATACAGTCACTGAAGCACCAGAGTCTAAGAGACCACGTATCTGCTTCCCGCGTATTTTAATAATGGCAAACGGTCGAGGATCAAGACTATGGGCATTTGTCACGGCTTCTACTACTCTTTTGCGAACATCGCGCCTTGAAGAGAATCGATTACGCGCTTTAATAATTTTCTTGGACAAATAACTTCCTGGCTGACGATAGGGACTATTAAATATTTTCTCGCGTGCTTCATTATATCTACGGACTTTATTCTCAAGCGGCTCAGTATCTATAACTTCCTTGAATTGTTTACCTTCTATTTGTACTCTTTTCAATATACTGACTTTATTCCTACTTACAGGTTCACTAACACTACACGTACTTGACTTATGCTGGGTTTTATTTGGCTGTTTCTTTAATCCTGCGCGGGACTCTGACTGGAGCGTGGCTGACCCGCATTCGCCAAGTTCCTTCTCTCGTTTTCCTGTTTACACTTTACACACTTCGGAGTTATTACGTTTGGTAACCCGCACTTAAAGCAAAATATGTTTTGTTGATCGCGCTCACAATCCATGAACCCGTGTCCCAGCTGGTGGCAATTCCAACATACTAACATGCGGTTCGTGGGTTGCTGTTGTTGCAAATTGGACATTCGATTCTGCATTGAAGCTACTTCAAGCTGCAACCTATTGCTATTTTCTTCTTCATCATCTATCCGTGGAGCGTCCTCCTCAAAACATACCTCATTTATTGGACGTATAGCCCGTTGCATCAGTGGTTGCAAATTGCGGAATTCTCGGCGAGGAAAACTACGTTCAGCCTCTCTACATTCTTCACGCAAATGCTCTAAGGAATAAACTGGTATCGCATAAACAATTCTGGCTAGGTGTTCTCTTAAGTTGCGTTTCGCGATTTTAATTAATTCGTATTCTGGGAGCTGATATGTCAGTCCGGATCTCAGTTTCCACAACGCATGGAAAAAGGAGTCTACTGACTCGCCTGAAAGTTGCTTTCTTTCCACTAAAATCGCATCGCTTCGAAATCGGATCTGAAGGTCCGGAAGCGACTCAACAACGCCTGTCTTAGCGAAGACCAGTCCCGCACGATATTCATTCTTACATGGAGCCAATACCATTCCCTAGCTTCACCTACTAATAACAAATGGAAGTCTCTTAAAATCAATTCCCAATCGCATACATAAAGCTTTTGAAGGTGTTCTACTCTAAATATAAATTCTTCAATTGATACTTTATTTGTATGCCCATCAAAACTCAAATCCCATTTATCTATTTTTACAGGTGATTGCAGATACGGTCTGTCACTGAAACTGTGCCTGTTGGTTGATGAGAACGAATCTCTTGGAGATAAATTTGGACCTAAGTCTGCGTTCGGTGGCATCTCATTTCGCGCTTGCCCGCCATGGCTACTAGGATCACTCTGTCTGTAAACTGGTCTTCTCGTTATGTCGTTCTCAGAGGGATTATTAATATTTTCTAAATCTCTTTCATAGGTTCCTGCCTGATGGTCGACGCCGCTAATCGCTCGCACTGAGGCGACGGCGTTATTTGTGAATATGTCTGGATTGTCTATACGCATACTTCTTCCATACCGGTTTCTATTATTCTCAGTCGTCTCATTATCGTTCGCAAATCGAACTGGATTAGGGTTGTTTCGTTTAGGATGTGGTGGCATACCGACACTATGATTCTGTTTCATCGGAACGGATACTTCTTTTGGCGTTACACGTAATGAATTCTCAAATAGCTCAACTATTTCACCTAAACCTGTCCGAATTTCGTCTTTTATCTGTTTGCGGAGCTCATCACTGAGTGTATGTCTTATTTCCCTACACGCTTGTGATACTAAATTTGCTACTGCTGTTTCGTTTTCGCGTATTGGAGGTTGATTTACTACGTTCATCATTGCTTCTATTTCGCGACTATCGTGTATCATCGGATTTGAAAGAGACTTACGTTTTTCTGTCGGCTGTTTCGGATAAGCGCCTGTGCTTCTTGCATCAGTCAACGATGTTTTAGCTTGTGATAATGTATCTTGTGTATCTATCGGGGTTTTTTGTGACTTTGTCACTATAATTGTCTTGGACAAATCTCGCATCGAGCTGTCCATCGGAGGTGCAGCCACTTTCGATTGCTGATTGCCCTGCATGTTCAAATGTTTGTACGGGGTACTATATTTGTGCCACTTAATTTGTGGGGAGGATCTGTTCAAATCAAATTCGCTGTGCCTTCGTTTGTATCGCTCCTCTATGGATTGATGTGTCTTGGACATCACCAATGATACTATTCAAAAAGTCTTTACACTATTTATAATAACAACGACAAATACTTTATTATAACAAAACTACTGTTTACTTAATTATTCTGAGTGGTGGGTGGATTGTCACGGAAAAGTTCTCCAGAAGAGGGAAAATTTGTATGTATTGAAATTAATAACTTACTATTTAATCGGTCTCGCCGCTTTTGTTAGGCAGGAGCGTTCTACGATCTCTTCTTGCTTTTTGCTCATTTTACTGAAATTTTCTCTTTTGTAAGGCATTGCTGTGAATCGATCGAAGTGACTCCCGCCTACCAATTATTCTTACTCTATTTCAGTTATCTTCTTGTCTCTTTAAGACTCACAGGTTGGTTGATGGCTTTCCCCCCGCGACGTCTCCCTTCGTCAGTGCTAACGAGCTTAGCTAAACCTTTTGCTTATCTCGGTCACTGCACCTAGGCAACCTCGCGAAACAAAATCGCATCGCCATCCTATAACTGCGCAGCGTTCAAGCAAAAAACATTTGAACTTTGCACACTTCCATTCCTATCCAAAGATAATCCCTTCCTCAATGCATTTGGTTTGATCCTTCTTTTTTTTTTTTTCATTCCAAGCCACGATTCCTAGGATACTCTTAGGAGAGAAATGAGAGTTTGAAACTAAAAAAAAACTTAAATTTCCTTTTGGGCCTGCGGTTGCTCATCCGCAGTATCTCCTTCGTCTGTGCAGTTAAAGTCTGCTTCATCTGCCACTTCAAGCCATCAGGTTCGGGAGACACTGCGGAGGACAAACCGCAAAGCTCGCTTTTTCATTGGGCGCCATATTGTTGCACACCCTCCTTTTGTCGTGTTCAGCATGGCCACGCTATCGACCCGGTAGCGAACGAACATGCGGTTCGTGGGTTGCTGTTGTTGCAAATTGGACATTCGATTCTGCATTGAAGCTACTTCAAGCTGCAACCTATTGCTATTTTCTTCTTCATCATCTATCCGTGGAGCGTCCTCCTCAAAACATACCTCATTTATTGGACGTATAGCCCGTTGCATCAGTGGTTGCAAATTGCGGAATTCTCGGCGAGGAAAACTACGTTCAGCCTCTCTACATTCTTCACGCAAATGCTCTAAGGAATAAACTGGTATCGCATAAACAATTCTGGCTAGGTGTTCTCTTAAGTTGCGTTTCGCGATTTTAATTAATTCGTATTCTGGGAGCTGATATGTCAGTCCGGATCTCAGTTTCCACAACGCATGGAAAAAGGAGTCTACTACCTCGCATGAAAGTTGCTTTCTTTCCACTAAATCTCGCATCGCTTCGAAATCGGATCTGAAGTTCCGGAAGCGACTCAACAACGCCTGTCTTAGCGAAGACCAGTCCCGCACGATATTCATTCTTACATGGAGCCAATACCATTCCCTAGCTTCACCTACTAATAACAAATGGAAGTCTCTTAAAATCAATTCCCAATCGCATACATAAAGCTTTTGAAGGTGTTCTACTCTAAATATAAATTCTTCAATTGATACTTTATTTGTATGCCCATCAAAACTCAAATCCCATTTATCTATTTTTACAGGTGATTGCAGATACGGTCTGTCACTGAAACTGTGCCTGTTGGTTGATGAGAACGAATCTCTTGGAGATAAATTTGGACCTAAGTCTGCGTTCGGTGGCATCTCATTTCGCGCTTGCCCGCCATGGCTACTAGGATCACTCTGTCTGTAAACTGGTCTTCTCGTTATGTCGTTCTCAGAGGGATTATTAATATTTTCTAAATCTCTTTCATAGGTTCCTGCCTGATGGTCGACGCCGCTAATCGCTCGCACTGAGGCGACGGCGTTATTTGTGAATATGTCTGGATTGTCTATACGCATACTTCTTCCATACCGGTTTCTATTATTCTCAGTCGTCTCATTATCGTTCGCAAATCGAACTGGATTAGGGTTGTTTCGTTTAGGATGTGGTGGCATACCGACAGTATGATTCTGTTTCATCGGAATGGATACTTCTTTTGGCGTTACACGTAATGAATTCTCAAATAGCTCAACTATTTCACCTAAACCTGTCCGAATTTCGTCTTTTATCTGTTTGCGGAGCTCATCACTGAGTGTATGTCTTATTTCCCTACACGCTTGTGATACTAAATTTGCTACTGCTGTTTCGTTTTCGCGTATTGGAGGTTGATTTACTACGTTCATCATTGCTTCTATTTCGCGACTATCGTGTATCATCGGATTTGAAAGAGACTTACGTTTTTCTGTCCGCTGTTTCGGATAAGCGCCTGTGCTTCTTGCATCAGTCAACGATGTTTTAGCTTGTGATAATGTATCTTGTGTATCTATCGGGTTTTTTTGTGACTTTGTCACTATAATTGTCTTGGACAAATCTCGCATCGAGCTGTCCATCGGAGGTGCAGCCACTTTCGATTGCTGATTGCCCTGCATGTTCAAATGTTTGTACGGGGTACTATATTTGTGCCACTTAATTTGTGGGGAGGATCTGTTCAAATCAAATTCGCTGTGCCTTCGTTTGTATCGCTCCTCTATGGATTGATGTGTCTTGGACATCACCAATGATACTATTCAAAAAGTCTTTACACTATTTATAATAACAACGACAAATACTTTATTATAACAAAACTACTGTTTACTTAATTATTCTGAGTGGTGGGTGGATTGTCACGGAAAAGTTCTCCAGAAGAGGGAAAATTTGTATGTATTGAAATTAATAACTTACTATTTAATCGGTCTCGCCGCTTTTGTTAGGCAGGAGCGTTCTACGATCTCTTCTTGCTTTTTGCTCATTTTACTGAAATTTTCTCTTTTGTAAGGCATTGCTGTGAATCGATCGAAGTGACTCCCGCCTACCAATTATTCTTACTCTATTTCAGTTATCTTCTTGTCTCTTTAAGACTCACAGGTTGGTTGATGGCTTTCCCCCCGCGACGTCTCCCTTCGTCAGTGCTAACGAGCTTAGCTAAACCTTTTGCTTATCTCGGTCACTGCACCTAGGCAACCTCACGAAACAAAATCGCATCGCCATCCTATAACTGCGCAGCGTTCAAGCAAAAAACATTTGAACTTTGCACACTTCCATTCCTATCCAAAGATAATCCCTTCCTCAATGCATTTGGTTTGATCCTTCTTTTTTTTTTTTTCATTCCAAGCCACGATTCCTAGGATACTCTTAGGAGAGAAATGAGAGTTTGAAACTAAAAAAAAACTTAAATTTCCTTTTGGGCTTGCGGTTGCTCATCCGCAGTATCTCCTTCGTCTGTGCAATTAAAGTCTGCTTCATCTGCCACTTCAAGCCATCAGGTTCGGGAGACACTGCGGAGGACAAACCGCAAAGCTCGCTTTTTCATTGGGCGCCATATTGTTGCACACCCTCCTTTTGTCGTGTTCAGCATGGCCACGCTATCGACCCGGTAGCTCAGTTTTACCCTTTTTTCTCTGTTAGGGTGCGGATCTAACCCGCCATGCTGAATCCGGGGTGCCACAATAACTAGTAAACTAAATACTTACATCCTAATACCAACTAAACTCCATCTTTCACTTGATACTTTAATTCCCATACTTTTCCTTCTCTTCCTCTTCTTCACCTTCCGGTTCCGCACCACCCTACGCACAATACGACTAACACATTATGTTTGGTTTTTCTTTTATTAATACTACAATCATCTTAACGAAGTACATTTCTACAACGATTATCCGAACCTTGGCACAATGTTATGGCTACTCCAGCCCGCAAACTATAGACCTGGTGTCCACTCAAAAAAAAACACAAAAAGAAAGCGTACGGAATTTCCCGTCACTTGGTTTTAACGCTGGGGCTCGAGTCTAACACCGGTCAAAATTGTACATGATATCGTGCAGTTGCGAATTGCATCCATATATCAATTTATGACTTATGTCGAATTTCAAAGAACATTAAATTTTGAATCGAATCTATTCAAGGCTACATCAACTTAAAGCTTAAATTCAAATAAAATATACCAAAATATTCCAACAGAAGGTCTGTATAATATTTTACGTTATTAGCAGAAGCTCTAATTATACAAGTCGATCAATACAATAATACAATAATAAACTACATTTATACATATATTTTCTATCTTAAATATTTCTTTTCGACGCCCTTTTGCGACATCTTCCGGGTTAAATATTTTAATGGTGCGTGTATCTGGTCTCAAATTGATTTAATTTTCAATTGAACTTATCTGGTAGGCAGGGTAGAGCACTGCCATATCCACACTCTCGCTGGGAACAGTCCTCCTTTTGACTACCGGCTTGAACTGCTTTTGCCGCGGTCGTCTGGCGGTGGTCACACGGATGATACGTTTCTTTTTCTTCTTAGCACTGACGTTGCGTTGGGATAATTTCACAAATCAAGCGTATTGTGACACCTCGGCGATTGGCGTGAGGATTAGACGTTTTTTCCTTCTTTGGCGCTGGAGAAAAGCGTGTCGTGTGTCATGTCATCCGCGGTAATCTTCTCATCGATTACCCGACGTTGCTCAGGAACATGTGTCTCAGATTGCTTAAATCAACAGCATCTGAATGGCGTCGATATTTTATTACATTTATAGAACGATATATATATATACACACGCAACGTGTATTACTATGTTCAACTTTTGTTGGTAGTTTTGTTTTCAATTAAGTTTTACACGACCCGCACTCTAACGCCTCAGCAATCGGAAAGAACTGCACTTGAGCTTTGACTTGTTTGAAGTTTCTGAATTACATACACAGCTTTTGTTACCGTTATATTATCAAGCTCCTCCTATTATTTTAAACTAATTCTGGTTTCAGAGATGGTACTCCGAATTGTCTCCACCACCACTTGTAACCTGACCTCAATGTCCTGCTTTACCGACACAATGTTTTGTTAAATTCCTGTACTAACATTCCCTTTTCTCACATCTACAATCTGGTTGACGTTTTCATATGACGTTCTTCATGACGCTGCCATGTTTTTATTTCTTCGAAGTCATCACCCGCAACAACACTAAGTCAAGAACTGATCCTAGACTTCGTATGAAGCATATCGGTGTGTCATTTCGATCAGAGATAATGAGATAGGACACTTCAAATTCGCCGCTTCAAAAATCGGTTTGACGTCTATTTTTTATGAGCTGTTGAATTCATGTACACTATGCGTGAGAGCTACCATATTGTTGTTCTTGTTTTCTGTCTTTCAGTATGTTGAAATATCAGCTGTTTCATGTTTCACCACGGATTCGTTTAGTTATGAAATCAGCTTGGCTAGACGCAGCATCATTTAACCGGTTTCACTACTGGTATGTCGATTCCAACGGTGGCTACACACTGTGGTTTCTCATTTCGTTTCACAAGTCGTAAACACGTGATGCCAAAGTTTGTGTGAAATTGACTGAATATCGAAATGTTGGCCAGAGTGAGAGAAAATATGAACACGCGTTCGGCAAACTATGTTGCTCTTCTTTCGTTTGACAACTGCTTTCTTGTGTGCGTGCATAGAAACTGAGAAGCAGGGTCTATTTTCAAAAATTCTCTACACTCGATACCAGAGTATAGACTTTTCTCTTTCTTCCTCATCTCTCTCTCCATCGAACTGAGTGAAACCGCTTTTAAAAGATACTGCGTATAGCCAAGGCCATTGGCTATTAAAATATAAATTTCACCATATATAAACAAAGGTGGTGAAGTTTCCCAAACCTAAAATAGTAGGTGCGAACGGATGTTTGGTCCCCCAAGTGCATGAACAACGTATAACAATACATAATTTTCAAAAATATTAAAAACCAAATGAGAAAATATAAATGCGACCATTCTGGAATTATTAATCGTAATTTTCTTTGTCAAAAGGTGAACAACTATGCATTTGCAACGAAAAATTAGCACAACGACAACTTTATACCAAAGTAAAAATAAGAAATAAACAACCAATACTTGGTAAAATATGGAAGCATATATTAATTACCATTATACGGAACGGGGAGTTATGCTTTATATATATTTTACACATATAAAAAGGATAATGTTTTTATTTATTTGTTTTGACGTTTCATAAACGAACCCCTGAAAAACAGATATTTCATGCGTTCATGCGATCAATTTATTTTCGGCGAAGTACAAGTTTTTTGCAGCGAAGTACAAGTTTTTCACAGCGAAGTACAAGTTTTTTGCACAAAATCACAATTTTTTATCGTAGTGTTAGTGAAAATGCCATTGTGTTTTGCGACGAATTCGAAGTGTCCTATCTCATTATCTCTGATTTCGATGCTCGTTTAATGGCTATTATTGTTTAGTCATTTATACGTGTTTTCCCCTCCATTTATTCAGACTAAAAAGACGACACTTTGCGTTTGATTTAATAACGGCATGTTCTGGAATTCGTATAGAAGAAAGAATAGAGAAAGAAAGTGTGTTTACCATAAAATTTATAAATGTTGCTGTTTGTCAACTGTCAGGATTTTTTGATGCTAATCAAGTGCTTTTATGGGGTTTTTGTCTTTTAGGTTTATTAATAGAATTGAAAAAAAAGGATTACTTTTATTGGTATTTATTAGGCCACGCTCAGCCCTCTTTACATTTTTTTCCGAACAACTATTAATATATATATCTTCCGGTTTTTCTCACTGAAAATTGATATCAAAATCTTTTCACTTGTTTACATTTAAATCCAAAGATACATAAAACCTACTTTTATAACTGTTTTTACTCCATTTCTGCACACGTTTTTATTGGCGTGACACGACATGTTATGCGATTATCATGAGTTCATCCATGATAAAAAAGAAAAAGTTGAGGCAAGGAAATTGCATTTTCTTTTCTACTATTTGTGGTATTTATTAACCCACACAAAAGGCTAGGGAGCTATTCTGAGTGGATTGATTTCAAATTGAAATGTACTAATTTTATGCTGGTCAATTAACTTTTGTATAAAATCTGAACTCTTCGGTTTTTTACTTTCTCATTTATAGGTTTATCATTTACTTCTTTGAATAGTTTATGCTAATTTTATGATATTGAGGAAATTAGACTAAAATTGGGACAATCTGCAACAGCTCTTACGAATGGCTGGACGACTAGTCTAAAAGAGCATGTGGAAGATGGTGGAATAAAATTTAAGCGAAAAATGAAAGTAATGATTTTGCCTTCACATCTGACTTTATGAATACAAACCGCAAGGTAACAGACCGGAGAGAGGTAACAGAATACGCTCTACGATATACATTACTTTATGAATACAAACCGTAAGGTAACAGACCGGAGAGAGGTAACAGAATACGCTCTACGATATAAATTTTTTGCGCTACTTTCAAATAAATATGTCCATTTCCGAGGAAAAACATTTATGTTTCATATTTATATAAAAATACTTATAACTTCTAAACTGTAGGGCTGATAGTAAATTAGTGTATGATGAACATTAAGGTAATGAATATAATAGATAATCAACCAAGGACTTTATGAATTATAGCAATTTGATTACGTACCCTTATTTGACCTTGAGACCTCATCAATCCAAAATCGCACAAAAAAAAAAAATCAAAAAATCTACCAAAAAACTCTAATTCACATCTGTTCCGAAATAACTTATCTCAAATTTTTATTGTTTATTTTATTTTAAAGAAAAACTGCACCGGCCTGCTACACAAACTTAATCCGTATAGAACCAGCCGGAAGAGTTACCACAATACTACATGAAGAAACTTTCGCCATTTTTATGCGCTCTCTCTCTCTCTCTCTTGTGATTATACATTTCGTACACCAACAAAACACTGTCCAAATCGGTGGTCGAACCTCCGGGGCTGTCCCATTACGGGGAATTCTCTCTCGAAAACTTTTAAACAACACATATTTACATTGAACTTGTTATTCAATGATCATCGTGTAATATGGGGGTTTAGTAAGTCCAATTTGCAGATTTTTACAATATACAACCAGTAAGAAAGCTATATTCGGCCTGGCCGAATCTTAGATACCCTACACCTAAGTTTTGAAAAAATTTAAACTGAAAATAGAGGAATATATGGTTATAAGGAAAGCTCAAGGATCACATTTAATCAGAGATGGGTATAAATTCAGTGGCGAAGCTAGGGTGGGGCGGGGGTGGCGGTCCACTCTGGGCGGCAGTTGTGGAAATCAAGTATTGATTGATTGAATTCTAGGAATTTTTGGGGTTGCAAGTTGATTAACCGTCTCGGGCTCCATGAGACCTAGCTACGCCTTAGTATTAATAGGCGTGGTCATTACCTTTTTCAAAACTAAATAACTAGCTTAGTTGTTTTATTATTGTGTTCAAATTTATACTTTATTTCCGTGGTAATAAACTTGTTTTCATGAGCTATACTGTATAAATAGTGTAAAAGTGGGTGGACCGCACCCAGTTTTGATGTAATAATGTTTTTTTGGAAAAGAAGTTATCTAAAGTTTTATTCAAGAAATTTATATATTTTACAATATAAGCATCTTTTGCCTGTGTAACCTTAAAGTGGGCGGATCACGCACATATTTGGCATATTAACGGATAATGCTACTCTATACTCAGGAATGAAATTTTGTTGTCATAACTCAAAAACGAACGCTGATATCACATTTCTAATAAAAAATAGGCGTGGTCGTGATCCGATTTTGCCCATTTTCAATACCAACCTGCACACCCCCAGAAACAATATTTCTGCACAATTTCATCACGATATCTTTTCCGGTTCTCCAGTGATCGTGATTTCAACAGACAGACGGACGGACATGGCTAAATCGACTCAGGAGGTCACGCTGATCAAGAATATATATACTTTTCTATACCTATCGTCTCTATTTCTATGCGCTACACATTTCGTGACAAAGTGAATATACCCTTAACCTTAAGGTGTAGTGTATAAATATGTATATAGTTTGCGAATCCCAAAGAGAAAGATATATTGTCTATTCCGTGGATTATATGGTAACCAAAAATTGCGGGGTCCGGCTGTAGGATTATTGGCATTAGTTTATAACATCAATAGCGATGAAAATGTATGCAATTTATTGCATTGTACTATTATATTTTTTCCATCTTTGTCCCTTAGTAAAAGAATTTATCTTAAATTTCAAGAATATACATAGTTATTTTCGACTTTCACTAGTTGAGCCACCGAAAAGAACTCATATACATAGTTATAATATTAATAACATTCAGCTTCCATTTCTGATGTTCTGCCGAATTGTATCAACATTTGCTTCCGAAAAAAAATTAGTGGTGAGAATTCAAGATTGAATCATTTGGCTTTCAAACAATATACGAATACAGTTACCTTTTATTGTTCTCCTAGAATTCGTCGTAGTAATTTCCAATTAATTAAGGGCCTCATGCTCGAACTGCGCAACAGTAGCGGTACCTCCGTTGCCGCTGCTCTTAAAACAGCATGTGCTAACTCTTACGATGAGTCCCGTTGAGAGAACTGTGCTTTACGTATTTCTCCTACATGTCAACTGGTATGTAAAAGTTGTGTATCTTGTGTACACAAATTTTACAATCAGACGTCTCTTTCTTTCTTGTGATTATATGTATTCAATGTGAATTTGTTCTTATACCTGTTTTGTTCTCTCTTGAGTGTGTATTGCAAATTTTTTTTACTTATCACTGAGAAAAATATATGCGCTGAAACACAAAGCATGAATTTTTTTTCGACTTTTGTTTGTTTCCACGCTATATATTTGGATTATTTCAGCACATTGTGATTGAAGCATATATAAAGTAGATAATGGTATAATATTTTATAATATGAAGTAAATTGCATAATTCAATAATATTTTTTAATATAAAGGAAAAATTCACATAAATGTTGTCATAAAGACAAACAATGATAATTTTTTGGGTGTAGCAAAATCAGAGAAGCGCAGCATACAGCCCTATCTCGTCGATGGCTCGGAAGCAAAGACTACAAGACTGGAAACTCTTGAAAATGCTATGAATGTGTGCGTGCCACGAAGAGCAATGCAACAACAATTGCTAAGAAATTTTTGTTTACATAAAACCCCGGGGTCTTTACGTACACAAAACAAATGTGGTGATTTTTGTGTCTAGAAAATTGCGTTTTAGATAGAATTTTCACAGCACAAAATGAGCACATTCACTTTAATGTCCACTTAATTAATTGTATAGAATATGTTCAAAATCCTTACAGGCACCTTTTTTTGACAAATTACTAGGTATCATTATTGTTATTTAATAGCAATTTAGAATAAAACTTTATGATTTTTCGCTTCCCGACATATATCTTTTTCTGCTTCTAAGCTCACCACCGCTTGTGTAGCCAGAGAAGCCAACTAACAACTAACTAATATTTGTAATGTAATACATATATGTATATGTATAATAAAGTATTTAATTATATGTGTGCAAACTGTACTTTATTGGTATTATTGGACAGCTATTCAAATTACCTATCCTTTATGTTAAACAATTTTTTATCAAAAAACGTTTGTTTTTCAAGAAAAATGCAATTTTAGATTTGGCAGGCGTGTCTTTGTTTTTATAATGTTTGACAAAAATTGGTATTTTTTTAGTGTTATTGTTGGTTTTCTCCTAAAATAATGCACCGATTATGATGTTATTACGGTAATTATATAGGTTAATTACACATTTTCTTCAGAGCAAAATTATTAAATAGAAAAAATTATATAAAAAATCTTACATATTATTTTTCTCTAACAGTAACAGTTACTCCAAAAAATTATAGTTTACATAAATGAAAGGTAATTCGATTACCTTTTCAACGATAATAATATGCCTATATGTGCATTTTAAAAAAGACTTGGGGAAATAGACGTGAAACTTTCAAATTTCAAAGGGCTGTAACTTAGAAGCTATATGAGCTGGAGAAGAATTGTTGTTGTTCTTATAATTCTTGTGACAAACACAATACATTTTCCCACGATTTGCAATAAAAAATTTTTCAAATATAATTATTCACCTTTTTGTTATTAAATAAATTGAATTAAATATTGTTAGAAGGTTGGCACCTCCACCCGTTGCCATGTTAACGAATTTCTTCCCAACTTCACCAAAAGGGCAACAACAATTCAATGCGAAATTACACGTATAGTGTACATGTTTTTTGATTTTACGATTTTTGAGTGTAGTGGAAGAGTTTCCAGTCTTTTAGTCTTTGCTCGGAAGCTACTGATTTTATAGATATCATCAAACTTTTTGTTTACTAAAGCCAGCCGGCACAACGAGCATGTATCATATATGATACACAATAGCCTGATCTACGGGCGAACTGAAAGAAGCGGTTGCTAATAAGCAACCGCTTCGCAACGGCACACCGCTTCTGCTACTGTTGTTTCCAAAATAAGCTTTTCTAACGTAAATACGTAAGAAGAGTGTAAACTGTTGTTGTAAAGAGGAGAAATTTCAGCGGTACCGCTTCTATCAGAAGCCGAAGTTGTGTGTATACTAAAAACACATTTTGAACAGCTGTTTAACGAATATAACAAAGAGTAACGCTGAGAAGCGGTACCGTTCGCTGTTCGAGCATAAGGCCCTAAATAAATATTTCATATATGTACATAAATATTTTCTGCTATTTTCCTGAAATTAGTCACAATTTTTTTAAGCTCAAAGTGTTGTTGCTGCGATTCATCAGCCGTTTTAAGTTGTAGAACGTAATTTCGCTGTAAGTACCTTTCGGTGAAGTTTTCTTGATAAAGTAGTTTTCTGGCGTTCGTTGGTGTTTGGCACTTACAAAGAATTTTTCGAATAAATCGGGTTTAGTACAAACTGACCAATTTTGTTGTTGTTTGTCCAAAAAACGACATCGAAAAGGGATGAGGTCTCTTCAGGATCTATAACTTTTAAACTTTGGAAGTTAGTCGTCTATATCTCTTAAACTATATCACATATTTTGTTTGATAGGTATAGGTACCGTTGTAAAGGTATTCAAAACATCTTCCATTTATGTTTTATAACATTTTATCGAAAACCTTACCGTTTTCGAGAAAAACGCAATTTAAAACCACTTTTATAATTTTAGTACTGTTTTCATATTTATTAGTTTTTGCCATTTACATTTGAAAAAAGTATAATTAATCCATATTGATCATATCCATATCCATATTAATCATTGTCTTAACTTTAAGAGTAGTGGCTATTAGCTTTTGAAGCGTATGTTTCATCCTGATCAGTGCAGGAATTTAGGCGGAAACTCAAGAATTGACGTTTTCTTTATAAAAATTAAAAAATTGTATGAAAAATCGCTTGATTTTCTTGATGACAAACTACGCGTATTAAGCTAATGGTCTCTACTTTCTTAAAATTTAGAAAATTATATAGGCTAATTATGCATTTCTCTAAAGAAAAAAATTAATAAGTGGCAAAATTATAAAAAGTCGGTTTTCTCTAAAAGTAACTGTGGTACCTAAATAAGTGCGTCTTGCGTTGCGTTTATCACTGGGCCTTAAAGTGGAACTCCATAGCATGCGTATGCGTGCGTTTGACATTTGGAGTTTTCGAACATTTACGTGCGTACCTAACTAGCAACTCCATAGCATGCGCGCGCGTGCGTTTTTCATCAGCTGCTTAATATATTTTGAGTGATTGAGTAATATTGATTTTGTGAAAACTATGGTTGATTTTGTGTAAAAAGCGCAAGTATGGGCGACGATTTCGGATTTTTCTTAATGATAATTGGCAGTGTAATTGCAGTATACATGCAATACACTGAATTAATGAAAGGAAGAAGGAAGTTTCAATTTGTTCCGATAATCAACGCTTCCTTTAACATACATATATATTTTTGTGCACGCACACCTCGTTGATTAAGTTTTCGTCATTCATTTTCTGTAAAATATAAACAAAAATATTATTCCAATTCAACAAAACGTAAACAATTTGAAGTTGGTTGCTATGTCAAATGTCATCCACACGCATGAAAGTAGAAAATTTTCTACTTCCATCCGTTTTCGAATTTAAGTTCGAATTTCTTGCGTGCGGTTGCATTTCCATGCGTGCCTATGGAGTTCATTTCATAAGAACGTGTGTATTCTACTTATATGTCAAACGCACGCACACGCATACTATGGAGTTCCACTTTTAGAAACTACGCTGCGCTATACCGAAATAACAGCGTTGCGTCGCCATATGTTTTGACAAAAAGTTTTTAAACATTCACACGCGTATGAACATTTTTCTGATATCTGCCGCCAACTTCACTTCATAGCGCATGTCAAAATTGGAAATTCGAAGTGGTCTCCGTCAGTGCGTTTCTTATTCATTCATTTTGACAGAAACGCAACGCACGACGCACTTATTTAGGTTCCACAGTAATTTTTCGACAAAATGTTACTTTATATAAATAAAAAGTGTTTCATATTCCTTTATAACGGTATCCTATAGGGAAACCTTTAATAGTTTAGGAGATATATTGACAAGAATTTAAATTTTCGACGACTCGATAATTAAAAAAATAAATAGGAAAAAAACTGTATTTGTTGTTATAATCGGCATAAAAAACTAAACACAAACAAATTGGAGTAATTCCGCAACGGTAAAGTTATTTATAATTAATTCCTTTTGGTTATACAATTTTTGGTAATAAAGTTCAAATTGGCTGCACGTCTATGAATACCAACAACATTTTGCGTTTAGATTCTTTTTTGTCCTTAGGAACAAATTAATGAATTCGAAAGATGTACTAAAAATCGTAGATATTTCTAATACCTTTATAACGGTATCTACATTGAACTGATATGTGCTAAAGTTTAGTAGATATAGACGGTTAAATTTCAAATTTGTGGTCAGAGCCAGAAACAAAATTGAGAAGTTTGTACTAAAGCCGATTTAAGCCGAAGTCTCTTCATTGGTTTTTGGGATCTACAAAGAATTTTGTTCGCTGTTTACCTGGCTACGAAAAACTGGTATACATATATATTTTTGCCGGTTTCGGAATCAAGCAGATCTTATATGGATTATAATTATATCCATTCATGATTCTATCGTATTAATTTGCATTGTTATCGATTTTAATTTTACCTCATTTAATTCGATTCTTCATATATGGCTGAGTTATTTTCAACTATGAGTACAACAGCAAATTGAATTGTACTTAACATGATAAGTCGCTAGGCTTATGGGCTAACACGAGATTCTCATATTTGTCTGCATAATAAAAAGCTGTATGGCATTTCATTGACTTGCTTGTTGGTTAAAGAACTTTTATAATTAGAAATTTTATTACATTAGATAATATTGTAATTTCCAAGGTGAAATTTCTTATCTAATTCGGAGATTTTATCAACTTTGGCAGACTCTGGAACTATTTGCTTTGTAGCATTCAGGATGCTAACGTCTACTAGAACGCTAAACGTTTATTTTTTCAACGTTTTACGAATAGGTAGCAAATATTTTAATATCCCTTTATACCTCTTGTTTTCTATCATATAATTCCTAAACTTATATACATATATAGTATAATTGTAACTAAAATAATTAATAAATAAATAAATATAAAAAAATGTACATTGAATTATTTTTCAAAGTCTTTTATAGTACGCATCATTATAGTTCATCAAATAAGTAAAAACTGAAAATTTAAAACAATGTTTTGACTTCTACCATCATATACAAACAAAGAAAGCACCAACATAAAAGCTGCCAACTACACATGCAATTTTATGATAAAGTATTTAATATAAATAAACTTCAGTCGATAAGAACAAGACACCATAATTCCAACAGGTCAATTCAATTGTCGTAGCAACAATAAGATCTTTAAATCTTGTTCACCTCCAATTTAAATTACTTTATTTACCTATTCATTCGACGCAACGTTTGAAAGACTCGAGCCAACAACCGAAACAATCTCTTCTTTGTAATACTTGTTTCATACAATGATGATGAATTTTAAGCACTATTAAATTTTAACAAAGTAACCAGAAAAGAAACTAAGATATATGGTCAATATTTTTTAATGACCATTTTGTAAAAAACTTAGTACGAAAAATATTCTAATAGGAGCATAAATAAATTTAAAATTACACTTTTATGAATTTTGCAAGTTCTGAAACATTTTTAAATTACATTCAATTTAATTTTAATTTTACGTTAAATTTATAAAAAACAAGAATTTTGTAAGATGGCACAAATTTTACAGCAACAAATTTTTCTCATAATCAACTCTGTGATGGTAGACGCAGTTGCATTTCCGGAAACAGTGCACTATGTTCAGGTGACAGGAACGCCTTTTCTTTTTTTGTAGTTTTGGACGGCACTTGGATTTAGGTTTTGGCGGTGGCTTTCTGCACCCACAGCTATTCTTTTTGCGACGATTGCATACATTACGTTTGCGCTTACGGCTTACGGATTTCTTCCTACAATATTTTTGCTTTTGAGCGCAAGACAGCCTATTCCATTCACGTGCTGCGCGTCGCACGACCTCCACTGCCTTTAATCCGCAGTGTTTTTTCCTGTACTCACGGAGGAAGTTGAGGTATCCGTTGGAAGTTACTCTTCCTGGTCGCATGCATTTTTTTTTGGTGACCCTTCCGCGCTTTACTTTCTTTCCGCCACATTTTTTAACTGGTGGTTTGGCAACACATTTGCAAGCAGCCATCTCAGAAATTTAATGTCAAATATGTTTTACGAAATAACTGCAAATTAATAAAATAGATAAATTAAATATTTAACAAACTCACAGATAACTTAGTTTTTCTATTTTCTTCGAATGTTGTTTTATCACTTGACGTAATTTTTTGAAGGTAAAGTTTTCCAGAAGTTTTAAGTGTCTGGCGTCGTTTCAATACGACGAAATGTAAATGTGTATTTAAAGGGAACTGTGGTGGGGTTTTACGAACAATTTCTCGTAATGTTCATTTATTTTTTATTTAAAGCATTTTCAAGGACTGAAGAAGAGTTCTGAAAACTGAAGAAGATAGCTTTCCGAAGTCTTAAGATAGAAAGGCATGAGTCCTTGATATTTTGGCCAGGTATCCACAGAAGACTGAAACAGGGAATCTGAGACTGATTCAACAGCTTACAGTCAAGAACTGATCCTAGACTTCGTATAAAGCATATCGGTGTGCCATTTCGATGCTCGTTTAATGACTATTATTGTTTAGTCATTTATACGTGTTTTTCCCTCCATTTATGCAGACTAAAAAGACGACACTTTGCGTTTGATTCAATAACGGCATGTTCTGGAATTCGTATAGAAGAAAGAATAGAGAAAGAAAGTGTGTCTACCATAAAATTTATAAATGTTGCTGTTTGTCAACTGTCAGGATTTTTTGATGCTAATCAAGTGCTTTTATGGGGTTTTTTGTCTTTTAGATTTATTATTAGAATTGAAAAAAAGGTTTACTTTTATTTGTATTTATTAGGCCACGCTCAGCTCTCTTTACATTTTTTTCCGAACAACTATTAATATATATATCTTCCGGTTTTTCTTACTGAAGATTGATATCAAAATCTTTTCACTTGTTTACATTTAAATCCAAAGATACATAAAACATACTTTTATAACTGTTTTTACTCTATTTCTGCATACGTTTTTATTGGCGTGACATGACATGTTATGCGATTATCATGAGTTCATCCATGATAAAAAACAAAAAGTTGAGGCAAGGAAATTGCATTTTCTTTTCTACTATTTGTGGTATTTATTAACCCACACAAAAGGCTAGGGAGCTATTCTGAGTGGATTGATTTCAAATTGAAATGTACTAATTTTATGCTGGTCAATTAACTTTTGTATAAAATCTGAAGTCTTCGGTTTTTTACTTTCTCATTGAATGGTTTATCATTTACTTCTTTGGATAGTTTATGCTAATTTTATGATATTGAGGAAATTAGAGTAAAATTGGGACAATCTGCAACAGCTCTTACGAATGGCTGGACGACTAAAAGAGCATGTGGAAGATGGTGGAATAAAATTTAAGCGAAAAATGAAAGTAATGATTTTGCCTTTACATCTGACTTTATGAATAGAAACCGTAAGGTAACAGACCGGAGAGAGGTAACAGAATACGCTCTACGATATACATTACTTTATGAATACAAACCGTAAGGTAACAGACCGGAGAGAGGTAACAGCATACGCTCTACGATATACATTAAGCCGAAACCACAATGGCGCGTTAGGTCGGTCGCGCTTTGATCGGCGTTTGATAGACTTTACAAAAACTTTACGATAAAATCTTCCACGACGCTCGAGTTTCATTTTCTAAAACACAATGGCGCGTTAGATAGGTCGTGCTCGAATTCTACTAAGCACTGTTGAACCACAGAATAAACAGTATACAGAATGCGCATGTCGCCCAACGAAGCAATCTGAATTATAGGTGCGGGCCGAAAGCAATAGGGGGGATAACAGAATTTGGTTAACAGAGCTTTGTCGCTGTTAATTTGTCGGGCGACGAAGTTCTCTGCTGTTATTAGTTAGGAAAGTTTCATCAAAAGAGCGAGTTCAGTGCACACTCTACCAACAAACACACATGATATGAGAGTGCTGTTTCTCTTGTTCACGTTCGTTCGAAGATCTTTTCGAATGAGTATGAAGGGATCGGAAGATCGACTTTGTTTCTTTTATTTTGCACTAACAATGCTAGCGAATATGCGTAAGAAGAGATAATCGATGCAGCACTCGTATGTCAAGTAAAGTGTGAAAGAAAGAATAGATCCATTTATGGTGTACAGCGGGCGATGAGAAGAACGGTGCGATTTGTCTTCTTTTGCTTCTCTTACAATAACAAACCATGTGCAGCCGTCCGTCCGTCTGGATTTGTTTTCAATTTTGCATTTTATGGTTTTTGGAAGGAATTTTGCTTTCGTAGCTTTGTTTTGTTTCTTGTTCGATGTCTAGGCTTTGTAAAGCGCTGGCACGATCTCCGTTGCGAGCATAGTGTGCTGTCGAAGAATTTGAATAGGCAGATGATCTAATTTAGTCGGCATATCAACACATTGAATATGTTATACGAGTAACATTAAAGAGTTAATGGAAACCCTTTTATAGGGTTAAACGAATGTTTTTTACGAATTTGAAATAACACGAGATAGAAAGAAAATATAATTCCGTTTATAAACATTTTTTTTAACAATTCATAGATTATCAATATTCTATGCATTTTTCTCATGATTTCTTCTTTTTTTACACAGTAGTTTTGTTTTAGAAAACGAAAAAAAGTGCTAGTCGAGAATTTTTTAGCAGTTTGATATGCCTGCGAAACACATTCCTACATCTTCCTTGTGTAAACATATATATCTGTACAAACATATGTATTGTACGGGTATGTGTGTACATATTTATAGTACAATAGAAATGCTGTAGAAAAAAGTCGACTGAGCAACGATGATACCGAATGATGACGAAGTTGCCGTCGGGAAATGTTAATCAGCTCACTCGGTTCTGTTGGAAACACCAAACGAGTTGAACTTTACAGAAACAAAGGCTGTTAAATGCTGGTCGTAATATTATTAACAGCGGACGTAATGTTAAGTTAACAGTGGTCGTAATATTGCGACCACGGAACAAAATTTTTTTTGTATGAGATGCGCATTCTGTATACTGTTTATTCTGTGGTTGAACTCTTCAAAATACCTTGGTTATGGCTCCAACTAGTGTAGAGCGCGTTGTAAAAGTTGCAGTTATATTGCACAACTTTATAAAGCTAAATGACGATGCGTACTGCACTAAAAAAACGTGGATATTCATGACGAAAATGACGAAATTAACACTTGAGCAATTAAAACTATCTATCTTAATTAGCATTTCTATATTTTATTATTTCTTCATTACATTTTTTTAAAATTGAAATGTCAAACGCCAAACCTAGTTGAAGTAGAACCAACTAGTGCGTTTGAACGAGATTTACGTGATACGGAAAAATTTACGATATAACGCCTGAGGTCTTGTTGTGAATTGCCTCGTAAGATTCCGTGTGTTCAATAATATCTGTCAAAGCGCGACCGACCTAACGCGCCATTGTGGTTTCGGCTTAACTTTATGAATACAAACCGTAAGGTAACAGACCGGAGAGAGGTAACAGAATACGCTCTACGATATAAATTTTTTGCGCTACTTTCAAATAAATATGTCCATTTCCGAGGAAAAACATTTATGTTTCATATTTATATAAAAATACTTATAACTTCTAAACTGTAGGGCTGATAGTAAATTAGTGTATGATGAAGATTAAGGTAATGAATATAATAGATAATCAACCAAGGACTTTATGAAGGGGAAACTAAAAGCTTTTCCATAAAATCTCTAAAACGATAAATTATAACCGGTGTGAAGTTAGCATACTTTTTCTCAGCAGACGGCGAATTCAATTAAAATAGCTCTGTTAGCTCTATGTTATCTTTATTTTGCGGCGAAAAGTGTAAGCAAGTACTCCAACCGAATTTTTTCTTTCCATGTATTTCTATCCTCTCTATAGATGGCGCCATAGTAGCGTTGCACATTTTTGTTGGTAAATTTATGAAACAGCTGATCAAATTACAACTAGAATCGGGTCTTCACAATTTTATATTTATACCCTACACCTTAAGGTTAAGAGTTATATTTACTTTGTCAGGAAATGTGTACGGCATAGATATGGAGATGATAGGTATAGACAAGTATATATATTCTTGATCAGCGTCACTTCCTGTGGCGATTTACCCATGTCCCTCTGTTGAAATCACGATCACGATCACACGATCTCTTATGGTGTGCAGGTTGGTATTGAAAATGGGCAAAATCGGTCAACGATTTCTATTTCTTATTGGAAATGTGATATCAGCGTTCGTTTTTTAGTTATGACATGCATGCATAATGCATGAATATGAGTAGCATTATTCGTTAATATGCCAAATATGGGCATGATCCGCCCGCTTTGAGGTTAAACAGGCAAAACAGGGTCTTAAATGGTTTTTGGTACTGACCCCAAAAACAACTTAAAAAGTGGTGAGGACTTCCGGTTCCGGTTCTATATCCGTATGAAATTTTAAATTTAACTGCCCATATCTCCTAAACTATAGCAGATATCCGGTTGCTATGGGTTCCGTTCTAAAGGTACTTAGCGTATCTTTAGTTTATGTAATATGATATTTTACCGAAAACCTTACAGTTCTCGAGAAAAACGCAATTTAAAATTTTTAGTACTTTGTGAATACAATAATTTTTTTCTAAGTAAAATATGTAATCAACACATATGATTATATAAATCCTAAAAAAGAACAGTTTATTAGCTTTCTACATAAATTTATTTGACCATGATTGGTGTAGGAATTTAGGGGAAATTACATTTTTAACATTGCAATGAGGTGAATACAAAGCAAAGTGAACAAATTTTACGAAAAATCGCGCGATTGTTATGTTATGGCGTTTTGGCGTAAGTTTTCAACTTCTTAATTTAATTTCCATCTAAAGAGTAAAATTTCTCGAAAATAACAGAATCTTAACGACACATTAAGCCGAAACCACAATGGCGCGTTAGGTCGGTCGTGCTTTGACAGATATTATTGAACACACGGAATCTTATGAGGCAATTCACAATACGACCTCAGGCGTTATATCGTAAATTTTTGTGTATCACGTAAATCTCGTTCAAACTCACCAGTTGGTTCTACTTCAACTAGCTCTGGCGTTTGACATTTGAATTTATGAATTTTGTTGTCAGTTGCCATTCCTCAAAATTACAGCAAAATGGACGCGTCGCAAACATTTGAGGAAAAATTAATAAATCTTGTACAAGAAAAAGAATTCCTATTTAGCACTAAGTCGCGTTCCTACAAAAACGTTCTTCTTAGAGACGCAACATGGGCAACAATCGCAGAACAATTGGATAGACCAGGTAAGTTAGCCATGTGCCAGTGGTTAGTGGATTAAAGCAAAATTTATTTAGTTGATGAGTGCAAGCAACGTTGGAAGAGCCTCCGGGACCGCTACGTTAGAGAGAAAAAGAAAAATGAACAACCATCTGGCAGCAGTTGCAAATTTCATCAAGAGTGGGAATTTTCGTCCTCTTTAAGTTTTTTGGATGTAGCCTTGCAACCAAGAAAGTGGGTATCTTTAATTATATAGAAATCTTAAAATTATATAAAAATTGAAAATAATTACAGGCAATCGGGAAATTATGAGGAGTTTTCAGCGCTCACACCTGATGACTCTTGCGCTGCAGATTGCGAAGAAACGTCTCCCGAAACAGAAACGTACGAAACCCCGAAGCAAATTAGGAAGACAAACCGCAAGCGAGTGGCTCAAAACGAGGACACTGAGGAAAAGTTTGGTCTCCTTCTTGGTTCTTTAACGAAAACGTTTTCAACCAGATTTAACAAAGATGAAGACGATACAGATATTTATTTAAAACTTCTCGGTAAAAAACTTAAAATTTTACCGGAGCACATTCAAAATTCTTTACAGGAAAAATTTTTAAAAGAATGTAATGAAGAAATATTAAAATTTAGAAATGCAAATTAAGATAAGTAGTTTTATTTGCTCAAGTGTTAAATTTTATTTGAAAACAGATAATTTTTGAGGGTGTCTCGCATGCGGAATGATTCTGCGCTGGAATTGTTGGATCCAATATGTGCAATACGACGCAAAGGTTCAGCATCGTCTCGCCACAAACCACGTTGAATCATTTCATCATTTTCGTCGTGAATATCCACGTATTCTTTTGTGCAGTACGCATCGTCATTTAGCTTTATAAAGTTGTGCAATATAACTGCAGCTTTTACAACGCGCTCTACATTAGCTGGAGCCATAATCAACGTATTTTGGAGAATTCGCCATCTCGCCACCAAAATCCCAAATGCATTTTCAATTGTGCGTCGTGCACGAGAAAGACGCCTGTTGAAATAAAATTTTTCTGGACACAATTTTCTGCCTGGATATGGCCGCATTAAATATGGTTTAAGTGGAAATGCTGCGTCGCCAACTATATAGTGATTGAAGGGAATGTTGCTGTTTGGAAGCAATTTCGGTGAAGGCAAATTTAATTCATCATGCAGAAGTTTGCTACCGAGTAATGACTCAGCAAATATACCACCATCGCTTTGGCTTCCGTAAGCACCGACAGTGATTGAAGTAAATATATAGTTGGCATCGCAAGCCGCGAGGAGTACAATGGAGTGATGGCCTTTGTAGTTAAAATATTCAGAGCCTGCTCTCGCAGGACATTGGATATTAATATGTTTGCCATCAATTGCCGATACGCAATTTGGCAAGTTCCATAAATCGTAAAATTCTTTTGCAATTTGTGTCCAGTTTTCCGTGCTGGGTGGTGATAAATAAAGCGGCATCAGTATTTTCCATAGTTTTTCACATGTTTCATATATGATGCAGTTGACTGTTGAGTATCCCATTCGGAAAATCCACGCTAGTACTTGTTTGGGAACACCTTGCGACAGGTACCTTGAAATATTAAATGCAAGATAGTAGACATCCTGTATTTAAGAACTGTAAGTATATTTACAATAGGACCAGAAACAGTCGTCAATCAGCAGAAATTGGTTTTCTCATTGAAGTTTTTTGCAGTTCCGGTTCGATGAAAGCCTGCAGTAGCTGAAAAGTTCTGGGCTTCATTCTAGTAATTTTGAAGAAGTGCTCCGGGTCTATTTCTTGCATTCTTCTGAAATTCAGAGCAAAAAACCCTTCTGAATCTCTAGCCAGATTCAGCTCGCGAACCCACATTCTTTGCTGTGCTTGCCTAGACTGCTTATAGAGTCTGTACGTGCCATAGAGTGCAACGCTAAGTAGCGCTAAATCCTCAAAATCTTCGGAATTTGATGAGCTCATATTTAATTTTCTTCCATAGAAATTTGAAGCTTCAAATTTGAAATCATTTTTAATTTTGTTTTTGAAATATGCTCGTCACATTGCAAGAGTTGCCAAACATAAACCACAGTTTTGGAGGAATTTCTTTCCGGTGGAATTTTTTTTATGTGGCTGGGAATTACAATGGACAATAACCATTTAACTGCAATATTTCTACAATTTTTATTGGATTAGAATAATTGAAATATGAATCACGGTTATTTTTTAAATGAAAAACAATTTTCGTTACCAAATTCATACATGCGAATAGGTTTTTTTTTTTGTTTTTAGGTGGCAACAGTGCTTAGTAGGACATGAGCACAACTTAACTAACGCGTCATTGTGTTTTAGAAAATGAAACTCGAGCGTTGTGTGACATTTTATCGTAAAGTTTTTGTAAAGTCTATCAAACGCCGATCAAAGCGCGACCGACCTAACGCGCCATTGTGGTTTCGGCTTTATACAGAATTTAAATCATGTGCTTTTGAGACTCTGATATCCTAATAGTGTGAAACTTGGCTAAATATAATTTTACTAAAGACTTTTATTGTTGTAACACACAACCATAACGATAACGACAATTCGACTCATAGCTGTCAAAATATATGGGCTCTTTTTAAACGACATGAATGGTCTTCTTATTTTGTTGTTTACATAATTTCTATAGGAATTCTATAGATATGTCAGCTCGTCGTTATGGTTGTGTGTTATCGTCAGTGTGTGGTCTAAAAAATGTAAAAATAAATGTGACAAACAAAAAGAACACGTTTATGTGATAAACAAAAAGAAAAAGGATAATAATTTTTAACTGGCGTGGTTTTTGATTTTTCTACTACTTCTTTTCAGTGGCGTAGCGTGAATTTCTGCCACTCGGGGCCGTTTAGAAATACTCCGCCCCGCATACACAACTTCTCGGCCAACCCCGATAGCTCTGCCGGCTCTGATAGCTCTGCCGGCCCTGATAGCTCTGCCGCCCGGGGCAATGGCCCCTCCTTACCTCCCACGCTACGCCACTGCTTCTTTATAAAATGGTCGTCGTTTATTGTTGCAATGTAACCTTTTTTCTCCCTCACGTCGACTTCGTTGTCAATGTTGCTGACCAATATTTTATAGAAAATAATGTACTTTTGGAGAAAAATGAAATTAAAAGTTTTTAGTGTTATTTTTTCTATTCATTAATTTTTTCTAAGTAAACTGTATGATCAACCTACATAATTATTTTAAAAATAAGAAAATAGAGTCTCTTAGCAACATTTTAGGAGAAAACGCTTTTTAAAGCTCACAATCACGTAAGTAAAATAGTATTTTTATACCCTGCACACGAAGTGAGAGGGTATATTCACTTACTGCTTCCGTTTGTAACGCATTAAAGGAGGCGTGACAGGTATAGGAAAGTATATATTCTTGATCAGCGTGACCTCCTGAGTCGATTTAGCCATGTCCGTCCGTCTGTCTGTCTGTCTGTCTGTGGAAATCACGATTACAAGAGAACGAATAGAGATATTTTCATCAAATTTGATACAAATATTCTCTGTCATCACAGGCTATTTGAGATTGGAAAGGGGAAAAAAAAAGGGAAAAAATTAGACCATTGCCTAATTTTTAAGTAAACGTGTGTAGAGATATGAACTTCGGCCAGGCCGATGTTTAAATTCTACTGCTGCTATTGTGCTTCAATTGTTTTCCCCACTACTTTTATTTATTTATTTATTTATTTATTAATACAACTTATGCACTAAGGCAAGGTCTTTTATAGCAATTAGATTGAAACAATGCAAGTTAATTATAAAAGTAAATAATTAGACTAACTAAAATATACCAGTAATTTATTCTTAGAAGTTGAGTAGAGATTAAGGAAAAATAGGAAATGGAGAAGTATAACACCTAGCTCATGTATTCGAATCAATGCCCCCTTACCAGACGCCTGAATGCATTCTCACCTGCCGTGGTTTTAAGCCTGCTTGGCAAAGTGTTCCAGAGCCTGATAGTGCTGATGAAAAACAGCCTCCCAGTGTTAAGAAAAGAAAACGGGGGAATTATAAGATTTCGTGTTCGAGTCGAAGTACCAAAATCTAATTTAGAGTACAGATAACTTGGTATGCCAGTAGCTATCAACTTAAACAAAAATAAACAATTTCTGTAATTCAAGAAATCAGAAAAGTCACCACCAAGAAGTGAGTGTCGCCGCTCTCCGATATGATCATATCGCTTCAAACCATAAACAAATCTAGTCATATTGTTAATTAACACCATAATTTTATAAGAAGATATGGAAGTCCAGATATAAGAAGTCCAGTTTGCAGTAAATAAGTTCGGCATATGTAATAACAGGGAGAATAAGTGTCAAGACCAGTTTCCTCCGAGTTTCAGTTGGAAGATATTCCGCAGCATAACGCAAGTTACGCAGCACACAGTAGGCTTTGCTCACCACTGTATTAATGTGATCAGTGCATGTTAGTGTAGAGTTGACAGTGCAAATAGAGTAAATTTATGGGCCAGATTGCAAAAAATTTTAGGAACCGACTTGGACCAGCTTTGTTCCAGTAGTGCGCAATGGTCCATAGAACAACAGCAAATAGGTGGCATCACGCATCATTTGTATTTGGATATTTTAGGACGTTAACATTGTCACTTTCGTTTACAGTGCAAATAGAGTAAACTTCTGGGCCAGATTGCAAAAAATTGTAGGAACCGATTTGGACCAACTTTGTTCCAGTAGTTCGCAATGTTCCATAGAATAAAAAGAAGTAGGTGTCATTACGCATCATTTGTATTTGGATTTTTTATGGTGATTACATTGTCACTTTCGTTAACAGTGCAAATAGAGTAAATTTGTGGGCCAGATTGCAAAAAATTGTAGGAACCGATTTGGACCAACTTTGTTCCAGTAGTTCGCAATGGTCCATAGAATAACAAGAAGTAGGTGTCATCACGCATCATTTGTATTTGGATTTTTTATGGTGATTACTAGACCGGTCCTTATTTCTTTTTTTTCGAATTCGTATGACGGCAAGCGCTAAAACCATTTTATTTGATCCTAAAAATACACAAAAAAAATTTGAGTTTGATTGGACAATTTTTAGCCGTGCCCCCGCCAACATTGAAATGTTTTTCCCCGGTTTTTCTTGAAATGTATCTGGCAGCCCTGTTGGTAAGTACTTATTGAAATGTGTGTGTGTGCGTTTGGCAAATGTGACACACACTCTCTCTTTTTTTTGGCGGCCCAGTACTGTGTTGTTGTTGTGTACGTCTGACGAAAATTCGCATAAATAAATCATTTTGTATTGCAACTTTCACACGTGGAGATCGACGAATTTAGTGAAATCGTGAAGTTCAAACAAAAAAATTTAAAAGAACATTGTCCAAAAGATTACCTTTAAAAAATTGAACAAATAAATTTTAAAATTAAAAATCCAAAGCGATGACAACCAAAAGATTTCGATCGGATGATGATATTATGTTAATTGGCGTAATTGACCACCAAATTACTGGAGCTAAATTACCAGGAAGAAAACAAGTGCTACAAGTTTTATTTTATAATTTAAGAATAGTTGGTTTAAATTTAAGAGAAAGTTCTAAATTAGTTGTTGCTGAGGTTAGTACGTTTTGGCAAAAAGCACGAATTCCAACACACCATGAAAAACACTGCATTGAGAAGCTGGAAAAATTATACAACGAGTGGAGAGATATTACAAAGCATCATGGTCGAAAAACAGAATGTCAAAACAGGAAAGAAACTGAATTTCAAGATAAATTACATGATTTATTCGATATCGCACACGCAAACGCGATAGAATTAATTAAAATACAAGAAGACAAAGAGTTCTTAAAAAAGCAACGAGAAAAAGGAAGACCAGGTTGTATGCTAGGAACGGATAGAATTGTCATGCAGAAAGAAAAGCGAAAGGCAGTCCAGAAAGAACAAGAAAACCAGCGTCGAATAAAAGAAGATGAACGAAAAGAGTTATATGAACAACATACTCAAAGAGGTATACAATTAAGAATTATATCTTTTAAGCAAATCAGAATTATTGTTGTAAAACAGGTATGATTGACATTGACGACGAAAACGATATTGAAGTTGTAGCATCAACATCAGCAGGAAATGCATATCCAGGTATATCAGGTATATCCAGAGGTAAAACAAATTTGTTTACACCAAGACTGCTTTCAACTTTGGATAAGTGGAAAATCACTGATGGTGCTGCAGTTCATATCCTAAGTGCAACTGCTGACGCGTTGGGCTATGATATCGAAGATCTTATACTAAATCGTTCATCAATTCGTCGAATGCGTCAGAAACATCGTGCAACAACAGCACAAAACATTGCAGCAAACTTTGATGTAAGTACTGTAATGTGTTTGTGTTTTTCCCTATGCTTCTTTTTTTATGTTTTGAGTATAAATTAAGAAACTTGAGTTTTTTTTCCAGATTCCACGTAGTTTTGTTTTGCATTGGGATGGTACAATGTTACCAGAAATTAGTGGCAGGGAAAAAGTTGATCGCTTGCCAATCATAGTCTTATCTCAAGGTATCGATAAACTACTTGGCATTCCAAAGTTAAAATCTTCGAGTGGAAAAGAAATATCAGATGCCGTGTTTAATTCAATAAGGGAATATGAAATGCTTGATCGAGTTGAAATTATCTGCTTCGACACAACTGCTCATAATACAGGAGCACAAAACGGTGCTGCTGCTCTGCTTGAAGGAAAACTAGGTCGCGATTTATTATATTTTCCCTGCAGACACCATATTTACGAGTTGTTGATCCGTAAAGTGTTTGAAATTAGAGTGGCTACTACAGCCGGTCCAGAAGTGCTAATTTTTAATCGCTTTAGCAAATACTGGAATAATATTGACAAATTAAATTATAAGAGTTGTTTAGAAGATGAACACATTATTACAGTATTGACAGCTGAAGAACGTGGAACAATTTTAAATTACTGTCTAGATAACTTAAAACAAGCTCATAGCAGACGCGACTACAAAGAATTATTACAATTAGTTGTCAGTTTTCTTGGTGGTACGGTGCCGAATTTTAACACCTTTCGTATACCTGGTGCAACTTCTCATGCTCGATGGATGTCAAAATCTATTTATGCACTTAAAATGTATTTGTTTCGTAATGAATTCAATATGACCAAACAAGAGCTAAACGGTATACGTAGTCTGTTGTCTGTCTGTTTATAGTTCGTATTTATGTAAAAGCCTGGTTTGGATGCACTAAAGCAATTGAAGCACCAAATCAAGACCTAAATTTAATTAAAAATATTATAGCTTATCCTGAAAGGGATATAGCTCTTGCTTTGCTACAAAAAATAAGCAATCATTTGTGGTATTTGTCGGAAGAAGCAGTCGGTCTTTCATTCTTCGATCCTAATGTAAGTGTTACAATTAAAAAAAAAATGGTTCAGGCAATTAATGTTAAAGCAAATACAGAAAAATGCAAGCGAATAATAACTAATCCAACAAATATCGACACATTTGCGCAAAAAGATTTAAGCGATTTTGTAAATTCCAATACACACGCGTTCTTTGATCGCTTAGAAATTTCAAAAGAATTTTTGCAAGTCGATCCGTCGGATTGGAATGAAAGATTTGACTACGCCCAGGGATCACAAATTTGTAAAAACTTATTTGTAGTAAATGATGCAGCTGAAAGAGGCGCCAAATTCATTACAGATTATAATAATAAATTAACCCACAATGAAGAGGAGAAACAATTCCTTTTTCAAGTGGTTAAAGAATATAACATGAATCTCACTTTTAAAAAGACTTCACTATTAAATTAAAATAATATTAATGTTACTATGAGTATGTAATTAATAAAAATATTTCAGTTTATTCTTACTTTTCAAATAAATGCAAATAAAATAAAAAAATATATTTTTTTTTGCCTTATTTCTCATAATAAAAACAAAAAGGTGCTTGGGGCACGGCTAAAAATTATCCAATCGTTGTCAAATTTTTTTTTATGCTTTGTGAGACTAAAACGAATATTTTTAGCGCTTGCCGTAACATATATTCGAGAAAATAAATTTGTCCATATAAATAAGGACCGGTCTAGTGATTACATTGTCACTTTCGTTAACAGTGCAAATAGAGTAAATTTATGGGCTAGATTGCAAAAAATTGTAGGAACCGATTTGGATCAACTTTGTGCTAGTAGTGCGCAATGGTCCATAGAACAAGAGCAAATAGGTGGCATCACGCATCATTTGTATTTGGATATTTTAGGACGTTAACATTGTCACTTTCGTTTACAGTGCAAATAGAGTAAACTTCTGGGCCAGATTGCAAAAAATTGTAGGAACCGATTTGGACCAACTTTGTTCCAGTAGTTCGCAATGTTCCATAGAATAAAAAGAAGTAGGTGTCATTACGCATCATTTGTATTTGGATTTTTTATGGTGATTACATTGTCACTTTCGTTAACAGTGCAAATAGAGTAAATTTGTGGGCCAGATTGCAAAAAATTGTAGGAACCGATTTGGACCAACTTTGTTCCAGTAGTTCGCAATGGTCCATAGAATAACAAGAAGTAGGTGTCATCACGCATCATTTGTATTTGGATTTTTTATGGTGATTACTAGACCGGTCCTTATTTCTTTTTTTTCGAATTCGTATGACGGCAAGCGCTAAAACCATTTTATTTGATCCTAAAAATACACAAAAAAAAATTTGAGTTTGATTGGACAATTTTTAGCCGTGCCCCCGCCAACATTGAAATGTTTTTCCCCGGTTTTTCTTGAAATGTATCTGGCAGCCCTGTTGGTAAGTACTTATTGAAATGTGTGTGTGTGCGTTTGGCAAATGTGACACACACTCTCTCTTTTTTTTGGCGGCCCAGTACTGTGTTGTTGTTGTGTACGTCTGACGAAAATTCGCATAAATAAATCATTTTGTATTGCAACTTTCACACGTGGAGATCGACGAATTTAGTGAAATCGTGAAGTTCAAACAAAAAAATTTAAAAGAATATTGTCCAAAAGATTACCTTTAAAAAATTGAACAAATAAATTTTAAAATTAAAAATCCAAAGCGATGACAACCAAAAGATTTCGATCGGATGATGATATTATGTTAATTGGCGTAATTGACCACCAAATTACTGGAGCTAAATTACCAGGAAGAAAACAAGTGCTACAAGTTTTATTTTATAATTTAAGAATAGTTGGTTTAAATTTAAGAGAAAGTTCTAAATTAGTTGTTGCTGAGGTTAGTACGTTTTGGCAAAAAGCACGAATTCCAACACACCATGAAAAACACTGCATTGAGAAGCTGGAAAAATTATACAACGAGTGGAGAGATATTACAAAGCATCATGGTCGAAAAACAGAATGTCAAAACAGGAAAGAAACTGAATTTCAAGATAAATTACATGATTTATTCGATATCGCACACGCAAACGCGATAGAATTAATTAAAATACAAGAAGACAAAGAGTTCTTAAAAAAGCAACGAGAAAAAGGAAGACCAGGTTGTATGCTAGGAACGGATAGAATTGTCATGCAGAAAGAAAAGCGAAAGGCAGTCCAGAAAGAACAAGAAAACCAGCGTCGAATAAAAGAAGATGAACGAAAAGAGTTATATGAACAACATACTCAAAGAGGTATACAATTAAGAATTATATCTTTTAAGCAAATCAGAATTATTGTTGTAAAACAGGTATGATTGACATTGACGACGAAAACGATATTGAAGTTGTAGCATCAACATCAGCAGGAAATGCATATCCAGGTATATCAGGTATATCCAGAGGTAAAACAAATTTGTTTACACCAAGACTGCTTTCAACTTTGGATAAGTGGAAAATCACTGATGGTGCTGCAGTTCATATCCTAAGTGCAACTGCTGACGCGTTGGGCTATGATATCGAAGATCTTATACTAAATCGTTCATCAATTCGTCGAATGCGTCAGAAACATCGTGCAACAACAGCACAAAACATTGCAGCAAACTTTGATGTAAGTACTGTAATGTGTTTGTGTTTTTCCCTATGCTTCTTTTTTTATGTTTTGAGTATAAATTAAGAAACTTGAGTTTTTTTTTCCAGATTCCACGTAGTTTTGTTTTGCATTGGGATGGTACAATGTTACCAGAAATTAGTGGCAGGGAAAAAGTTGATCGCTTGCCAATCATAGTCTTATCTCAAGGTATCGATAAACTACTTGGAATTCCAAAGTTAAAATCTTCGAGTGGAAAAGAAATATCAGATGCCGTGTTTAATTCAATAAGGGAATATGAAATGCTTGATCGAGTTGAAATTATCTGCTTCGACACAACTGCTCATAATACAGGAGCACAAAACGGTGCTGCTGCTCTGCTTGAAGGAAAACTAGGTCGCGATTTATTATATTTTCCCTGCAGACACCATATTTACGAGTTGTTGATCCGTAAAGTGTTTGAAATTAGAGTGGCTACTACAGCCGGTCCAGAAGTGCTAATTTTTAATCGCTTTAGCAAATACTGGAATAATATTGACAAATTAAATTATAAGAGTTGTTTAGAAGATGAACACATTATTACAGTATTGACAGCTGAAGAACGTGGAACAATTTTAAATTACTGTCTAGATAACTTAAAACAAGCTCATAGCAGACGCGACTACAAAGAATTATTACAATTAGTTGTCAGTTTTCTTGGTGGTACGGTGCCGAATTTTAACACCTTTCGTATACCTGGTGCAACTTCTCATGCTCGATGGATGTCAAAATCTATTTATGCACTTAAAATGTATTTGTTTCGTAATGAATTCAATATGACCAAACAAGAGCTAAACGGTATACGTAGTCTGTTGTCTGTCTGTTTATAGTTCGTATTTATGTAAAAGCCTGGTTTGGATGCACTAAAGCAATTGAAGCACCAAATCAAGACCTAAATTTAATTAAAAATATTATAGCTTATCCTGAAAGGGATATAGCTCTTGCTTTGCTACAAAAAATAAGCAATCATTTGTGGTATTTGTCGGAAGAAGCAGTCGGTCTTTCATTCTTCGATCCTAATGTAAGTGTTACAATTAAAAAAAAAATGGTTCAGGCAATTAATGTTAAAGCAAATACAGAAAAATGCAAGCGAATAATAACTAATCCAACAAATATCGACACATTTGCGCAAAAAGATTTAAGCGATTTTGTAAATTCCAATACACACGCGTTCTTTGATCGCTTAGAAATTTCAAAAGAATTTTTGCAAGTCGATCCGTCGGATTGGAATGAAAGATTTGACTACGCTCAGGGATCACAAATTTGTAAAAACTTATTTGTAGTAAATGATGCAGCTGAAAGAGGCGCCAAATTCATTACAGATTATAATAATAAATTAACCCACAATGAAGAGGAGAAACAATTCCTTTTTCAAGTGGTTAAAGAATATAACATGAATCCCACTTTTAAAAAGACTTCACTATTAAATTAAAATAATATTAATGTTACTATGAGTATGTAATTAATAAAAATATTTCAGTTTATTCTTACTTTTCAAATAAATGCAAATAAAATAAAAAAATATATTTTTTTTTGCCTTATTTCTCATAATAAAAACCAAAAGGTGCTTGGGGCACGGCTAAAAATTATCCAATCGTTGTCAAATTTTTTTTTATGCTTTGTGAGACTAAAACGAATATTTTTAGCGCTTGCCGTAACATATATTCGAGAAAATAAATTTGTCCATATAAATAAGGACCGGTCTAGTGATTACATTGTCACTTTCGTTAACAGTGCAAATAGAGTAAATTTATGGGCCAGATTGCAAAAAATTGTAGGAACCGATTTGGATCAACTTTGTTCTAGTAGTGCGCAATGGTCCATAGAACAACAGCAAATAGGTGGCATCACGCATCATTTGTATTTGGATATTTTAGGACGTTAACATTGTCACTTTCGTTTACAGTGCAAATAGAGTAAACTTCTGGGCCAGATTGCAAAAAATTGTAGGAACCGATTTGGACCAACTTTGTTCCAGTAGTTCGCAATGTTCCATAGAATAAAAAGAAGTAGGTGTCATTACGCATCATTTGTATTTGGATTTTTTATGGTGATTACATTGTCACTTTCGTTAACAGTGCAAATAGAGTAAATTTGTGGGCCAGATTGCAAAAAATTGTAGGAACCGATTTGGACCAACTTTGTTCCAGTAGTTCGCAATGGTCCATAGAATAACAAGAAGTAGGTGTCATCACGCATCATTTGTATTTGGATTTTTTATGGTGATTACATTGTCACTTTCGTTAACAGTGCAAATGGAGTAAATTTATGGGCCAGATTGCAAAAAATTGTAGGAACCGATTTGGACCAACTTTGTTCCAGTAGTTCACAATGGTCCATAGAATAACAAGAAGTAGGTGCCATTACGCATCATTTGTATTTGGATTTTTTATGGTGATTACATTGTCACTTTTGTTAACAGTGCAAATAGAGTAAACTTTTGGGCCAGATTGCAAAAAATTTTAGGAACCGATTTGAACCAACTTTGTTCCAGTAGTGCGTAATGGTCCATAGAATAACAGGAAATAGGTGGCATCACGCATCATTTGTATTTGGATATTTTAGGACGTTAACATTGTCCCGTTCGTTTACAGTGCAAATAGAGAAAACTTCTGGGCCAGATTGCAAAAAATTGTAGGAACCGATTTGGATCAACTTTTTTCCAGTAGTGCGAAATGGTCCATAGAACAACAGCAAATAGGTGGCATCACGCATCATTTGTATTTGGATATTTTAGGACGTAAACATGGTACGTTCGTTTACAGTGCAAATAGATTGAACTTCTGGGCCAAATTGCAAAAAATTTTAGGAACCGATTTGGATCAACTTTGTTCCAGTAGTGTGCAATGGTCCATAGAACAATAGAAACCAGGTGGCATCACGCATCATTTGTATTTGGATTTTTATGGAGGTTATATTGTCACTTTTGTACAATACAATACAATACCTTTGTCTATGTGGAATTGTTGAAATCTGTACGATAGGAAAGGTTTTCTATTTCTATCCTCCTTCTTTCGCTTTTTGGTGAGACATGTATTGATGATAATTTATCAATTAAATTTTATAATTTGTAATTTATCATGATTTATTAAAATTATAGGTTACAACTGAGTGGAAGTAGTAGTGGAATGGAATAGTATGGAAGGTATTGCATGAGTCATTTATTTTGAACTTTTTTATTCAGAGTACGTATCCTTAAGTGTCCATACGTACGTATCCTTAAATATTTTTGAAACAGCAGAAATAGTTGTAAATAGTAGTAAATAATATATTGGATGTTGTTTAAAATATTACAATCTATTTTAAATAAACACATATTTTATTTAATTTTAATTTTTGTATTTCTGATAAATTCTTGTCTTTAAAATGAAGAGAAAATAGAAAAGGTGGTGTAATTATAATTATTGGGTTGTACAATTGGATAAAAGTGTTCAGCTAATTCTGTTAACTATAAGCGCCATCTGTTAACCGATATCTATATTTCTGTAAAATTTCTGTTAAGTCGCTGTTAAACGGAATTTTCTGTTAAATTTCTCTGTTAAATGTCTGTTGTTAACATATTCGCCGCTGTTATTAACAGAACTCTGTTAACTTTGTAAACAAACCAATTTGCCATCTGCTAACTTCACACCAGTTAAATTATAGATATTAAAATTACCTTTCCAACGATGTATATATCGTTCCTATATATGTCGGGATTATGGAGATATAGAGCATAAAAGCTTCAAACTTTGAAGGCTCATAACTCCTAAACGGGGGCGGAGCGAGGGGCTGGGTTTTTTCAGTGGGTTGCTACAACAACAACAAAAACAATCACAATGCACTTGTCTTGAATGTAGCCAATTTCAAGAATATACATAGTTATTTTCGACTTTCACTAGTTGAGCCACCGAAAAGAACTCATATACATAGTTATAATATTAATAACATTCAGCTTCCATTTCTGATGTTCTGCCGAATTGTATCAACTTCCGAAAAAAAAATTAGTGGTGAGAATTCAAGATTGAATCATTTGGCTTTCAAACAATATACGAATACAGTTACCTTTTATTGTTCTCCTAGAATTCGTCGTAGTAATTTCCAATTAATTAAATAAATATTTCATATACATATGTACATAAATATTTTCTGCTATTTTCCTGAAACTATTCACAATTTTTTTAAGGTCAAAGTGGTGTTGCTGCGATTCATCAGCCGTTTTAAGTTGTAGAACGTAATTTCGCTGTGAGTACCTTTCGGTGAAGTTTTCTTGATAAAGTAGTTTTCTGGCGTTCGTTAGTGTTTGGCACTTAGAGATTAAACACAATCGAAGCGGCAGGATGCAAGATGCAGATGCTGCCAAGATCTGGCGATTAAACCAAATGATAGCAGCAATGTCTAGCGGCCAAACATTGAACTGTCAAGAAATTGTAAACAAAAAATTAATGAAATGCATACTCACTCAAGAAATCAAGAAATAAATACTCACTTATTCAAATGCTCATATAAATTTTGCAGGAAACTTTTTTCAAAAACCAAAAAAGAGTAAACAAATGCAGAATAAGAAGAAGAATGCTTCTGCCGCTATCAAAAGCCGCCAGAAATTAGAAATTAGCCTAACTCTAGCGGCACAACGTAGCGGCGAAACAAAGCTGAAATGGGAGATTTTATTTTTTTCTCGTTTCCCATAAGAGCACATGTAAATTTGACAGTTGAGAATTGAAGTTGCATCTTGCTGCTTTGGTTGTGTTTAAAGCTATACAAAGAATTTTTCGAATAAATCGGGTTTAGTACAAACTGACCAATTTTGTTGTTGTTTGTCCAAAAAACGAAATCGAAAAGGGATGAGGTCTCTTCAGGATCTATAACTTTTAAACTTTGGAAGTTAGTCGTCTATATCTCTTAAACTATATCACATATTTTGTTTGATAGGTATAGGTACCGTTGTAAAGGTATTCAAAAAATCTTCCATTTATGTTTTATAACATTTTATCGAAAACCTTACCGTTTTCGAGAAAAACGCAATTTAAAACCACTTTTATAATTTTAGTACTGTTTTCATATTTATTAGTTTTTGCCATTTACATTTGAAAAAAGTATAATTAATCCATATTGATCATATCCATATCCATATTAATCATTGTCTTAACTTTAAGAGTAGTGGCTATTAGCTTTTTAAGCGTATGTTTCATCCTGATCAGTGCAGGAATTTGGGCGGAAACTCAAGAATTGACGTTTTCTTCATAAAAATTAAAAAATTGTATGAAAAATCGCATGATTTTCTTGATGACAAAATACGCGTATTAAGCTAATGGTCTCTACTTTCTTAAAATTTAGAAAATTATATAGGCTAATTATGCACTTCTCTAAAGAAAAAATTAATAAGTGGCACAATTATAAAAAGTCGGTTCTCTCTAAAAGTCATTTTTCGACAAAATGTTACTTTATATAAATAAAGTGTTTCATATTCCTTTATAACGGTATCCTATAGGGAAACCTTTAATAGTTTAGGAGATATATTGACAAGAATTTAAATTTTCGACGACTCGATAATTAAAAAAATAAATAGGAAAAAAACTGTATTTGTTGTTATAATCGGCATAAAAAACTAAACACAAACAAATTGGAGTAATTCCGCAACGATAAAGTTATTTATAATTAATTCCTTTTGGTTATACAATTTTTGGTAATAAAGTTCAAATTGGCTGCACGTCTATGAATACCAACAACATTTTGCGTTTAGATTCTTTTTTGTCCTTAGGAACAAATTAATGAATTCGAAAGATGTACTAAAAATCGTAGATATTTCTAATACCTTTATAACGGTATCTACATTGACCTGATATGTGCTAAAGTTTAGTAGATATAGACGGTTAAATTTCAAATTTGTGGTCAGAGCCAGAAACAAAATTGAGAAGTTTGTACTAAAGCCGATTTAAGCCGAAGTCTCTTCATTGGTTTTTGGGATCTACAAAGACTTTTGTTCGCTGTTGAAAGCTTTACCTGGCTACGAAAAACAGGTATACATATATATTTTTGCCGGTTTCGGAATCAAGCAGATCTTATATGGATTCTTATTATATCCATTCATTATTCTATCGTATTAATTTGCATTGTTATCGATTTTAATTTTACCTCATTTAATTCCATTCTTCATATATGGCTGTGAGTTATTTTCAACTATGAGTACAACAGCAAATTGAATTGTACTTAACATGATAAGTCGCTAGGCTTATGGGCTAACACGAGATTCTCATATTTGTCTGCATAATAAAAAGCTGTATGGCATTTCATTGACTTGCTTGTTGGTTAAAGAACTTTTATAATTAGAAATTTTATTACATTAGATAATATTGTAATTTCCAAGGTGAAATTTCTTATCTAATTCGGAGATTTTATCAACTTTGGCAGACTCTGGAACTATTTGCTTTGTAGCATTCAGGATGCTAACGTCTACTAGAACGCTAAACGTTTATTTTTTCAACGTTTTACGAATAGGTAGCAAATATTTTAATATCCCTTTATACCTCTTGTTTTCTATCATATAATTCCTAAACTTATATACATATATAGTATAATTGTAACTAAAATAATTAATAAATAAATAAATATAAAAAAATGTACATTGAATTATTTTTCAAAGTCTTTTATAGTACGCATCATTATTGTTCATCAAATAAGTAAAAACTGAAAATTTAAAACAATGTTTTGACTTCTACCATCATATACAAACAAAGAAAGCACCAACATAAAAGCTGCCAACTACACATGCAATTTTATGATAAAGTATTTAATATAAATAAACTTCAGTCGATAAGAACAAGACACCATAATTCCAACAGGTCAATTCAATTGTCGTAGCAACAATAAAATCTTTAAATCTTGTTCACCTCCAAGAATTTAAATTACTTTATTTACCTATTCATTCGACGCAACGTTTGAAAGACTCGAGCCAACAACAGAAACAATCTCTTCTTTGTAATACTTGTTTCATACAATGATGATGAATTTTAAGCACTATTAAATTTTAACAAAGTAACCAGAAAAGAAACTTAGATATATGGTCAATATTTTTTAATGACCATTTTGTAAAAAACTTAGTACGAAAAATATTCTAATAGGAGCATAAATAAATTTAAAATTACACTTTTATGAATTTTGCAAGTTCTGAAACATTTTTAAATTACATTCAATTTAATTTTAATTTTACGTTAAATTTATAAAAAACAAGAATTTTGTAAGATGGCACAAATTTTACAGCAACAAATTTTTCTCATAATCAACTCTGTGATGGTAGACGCAGTTGCATTTCCGGAAACAGTGCACTATGTTCAGGTGACAGGAACGCCTTTTCTTTTTTTGTAGTTTTGGACGGCACTTGGATTTAGGTTTTGGCGGTGGCTTTCTGCACCCACAGCTATTCTTTTTGCGACGATTGCATACATTATGTTTGCGCTTACGGCTTATGGATTTCTTCCTACAATATTTTTTGCTTTTGAGCGCAAGACAGCCTATTCCATTCACGTGCTGCGCGTCGCACGACCTCCACTGCCTTTAATCCGCAGTGTTTTTTCCTGTACTCACGGAGGAAGTTGAGGTATCCGTTGGAAGTTACTCTTCCTGGTCGCATGCATTTTTTTTTGTGACCCTTCTGCGCTTTACTTTCTTTCCGCCACATTTTTTAACTGGTGGTTTGGCAACACATTTGCAAGCAGCCATCTCAGAAATTTAATGTCAAATATGTTTTACGAAATAACTGCAAATTAATAAAATAGATAAATTAAATATTTAACAAACTCACAGATAACTTAGTTTTTCTATTTTCTTCGAATGTAGTTTTATCACTTGACGTGATAAATTTTTTGAAGGTAAAGTTTTCCAGAAGTTTTAAGTGTCCGGCGTCGTTTCAATACGGTTTGTTTGCGAATTTTGACGAAATGTAAATGTGTATTTAAAGGGAACTGTGGTGGGGTTTTACGAACAATTTCTCGTAATATTCATTTATTTTTTATTTAAAGCATTTTCAAGGACTGAAGAAGAGTTCTGAAAACTGAAGAAGATAGCTTTCCGAAGTTTTAAGATAGAAAGGCATGAGTCCTTGATATTTTGGCCAGGTATCCACAGAAGACTGAAACAGTGAATCTGAGACTGATTCAACAGCTTACAGTCAAGAACTGATCCTAGACTTCGTATAAAGCATATCGGTGTGCCATTTCGATGCTCGTTTAATGACTATTATTGTTTAGTCATTTATACGTGTTTTTCCCTCCATTTATGCAGACTAAAAAGACGACACTTTGCGTTTGATTCAATAACGGCATGTTCTGGAATTCGTATAGAAGAAAGAATAGAGAAAGAAAGTGTGTCTACCATAAAATTTATAAATGTTGCTGTTTGTCAACTGTCAGGATTTTTTGATGCTAATCAAGTGCTTTTATGGGGTTTTTTGTCTTTTAGGTTTATTATTAGAATTGAAAAAAAAGGTTTACTTTTATTGGTATTTATTAGGCCACGCTCAGCCCTCTTTACATTTTTTTCCGAACAACTATTAATATATATATCTTCCGGTTTTTCTTACTGAAAATTGATATCAAAATCTTTTCACTTGTTTACATTTAAATCCAAAGATGCATAAAACATACTTTTATAACTGTTTTTACTCTATTTCTGCATACGTTTTTATTGGCGTGACATGACATGTTATGCGATTATCATGAGTTCATCCATGATAAAAAACAAAAAGTTGAGGCAAGGAAATTGCATTTTCTTTTCTACTATTTGTGGTATTTATTAACCCACACAAAAGGCTAGGGAGCTATTCTGAGTGGATTGATTTCAAATTGAAATGTACTAATTTTATGCTGGTCAATTAACTTTTGTATAAAATCTGAAGTCTTCGGTTTTTTACTTTCTCATTGAATGGTTTATCATTTACTTCTTTGAATAGTTTATGCTAATTTTATGATATTGAGGAAATTAGAGTAAAATTGGGACAATCTGCAACAGCTCTTACGAATGGCTGGACGACTAGTCTAAAAGAGCATGTGGAAGATGGTGGAATAAAATTTAAGCGAAAAATGAAAGTAATGATTTTGCCTTCACATCTGACTTTATGAATAGAAACCGTAAGGTAACAGACCGGAGAGAGGTAACAGAATACGCTCTACGATATACATTACTTTATGAATACAAACCGTAAGGTAACAGACCGGAGAGAGGTAACAGAAAACGCTCTACGATATACATTTTTTGCGCTACTTTCAAATAAATATGTCCATTTCCGAGGAAAAACATTTATGTTTCATATTTATATAAAAATACTTATAACTTCTAAACTGTAGGGCTGATAGTAAATTAGTGTATGATGAACATTAAGGTAATGAATATAATAGATAATCAAGCAAGGACTTTATGAATTATAGCAATTTGATTACGTACCCTTATTTGACCTTGAGACCTCATCAATCCAAAATCGCGCAAAAAGAAAAATCAAAAATGTTTCAAGATAAATAAAAGACAAGATTATTATAATTTAAGTTCTTTTATTATCTTTCCTTATAAGTCTTTATACATTGACATGTGCTTATCAACTAACTTAAATCTATCTATCTACAATATTTACAGGGTTGCCAAATAGGCATAATATAATCATGTAACATGCTTCCCTTTCCTTAATCTCTTCCCTTTCTAATAGTGTTCCCATTCGCCATACACCTGTGGCCTTTGAACCCCTCTCCCAGTACGTGTTACATATCCCTCCACTACCGGCAGAATATCTACACTATTGGAAGTATCAGTAATGTCCCCATCGTCAGCATCCTCATAATCCGACTCATCAGACCTGATCTCATTCCCGGTATCCACTAATACCCCTCTTCCCCGTAGATTGTTATTATTCTCCTGTACCTCAACATTATCATAATTTTCCCTATCGTCTACATTTCGTCCACTATCAGCATCATCTTCATCCATGTAATCCAAACGAATATTCTCCGCTTCGTTCTTCGTACTCACCAAAAATCGCCTATTTCTTCTATACTCATTACCATTTGCATCCTTAACTATATATGACCTATCATTAAATATCTGTACAACTAACCCATATTGCCATTCGTCATTCTTCAAAAACAAAACTTTGTCATTAATCTTTAGCTTCCCTAATACTTTTGCGGTCCTGTTGTAATATCAATAGATTCCGAGTCCCTGCCTTTATCCACAATACAACGTAATTTAATTTTCCCATATATCCTTATTTCTCCGTCACCATATGCCAACAAGCGAATATTAGATTTAACAATTTTATTTTCCAAATTCATTTTCCTTACATATTTGATTGGCAAGCAATTAACGTCCGCGCCTGTATCCATTTTAAAGCTAACCTCAAGTCCATTTACATATATTTTCTTAAACCAGCCTCCACTTAAGTAGCTTATTCTACAATCCGAAATTTTTCCTATTACACTTATACTACAGTTTTGCCTATCATTATTTACATTCAATTTACCTTCATCAAAATATTCGGCATTTACTGTGCCCGACACTTCTTCCCCCATTAAAGCCTCTACAGCATTCACACGACGACTGTGTGTTCCTCCTCCACTTGATTTAATTTGGCTGCTTACATTTGTTACATTTACGACCATCTTTCATTGCCGGGCACGACTGACGATGTTCAAAATTCCATTTACCACCGCATCGATAGCATATTTTCTCCTTATGCTTTACGTTCTTACCTCTATCCATACGCTGCAACGTATCAACGTTAACTTCACATTTTTCCTCAAGAGTTTTTCTATTTTTTTCTGTTGGCTGAGCAAGAAAATTCACAGAATTTAATTTGTCTGCGCAGCGCTGTCTCAAATTCACAAAATGGCTGACCTTGTTGCTGCATTATGTTGAAAAACTTAAAAGTTTCCATTGTTATGTTCTTCTTCGGATTGCAATATTCATCGAATTTTCTTAACACATTTTCAATTGTTTCATCTTCTCCCGACAAATTAAATGAGTTGTAAACATCCAACCCCTTTTCACCAATGTAGTGTAACAACAGCGCAATCTTAACATCCTCGGCCTCTTTCTTTTTGCCTGATGCCAACAAATAAATATTAAACCGCTGCTTCCATATTGGCCAGTACTTTCCCGGATTATCAAACTGCATAGCATCCGGGCCATTAAGCACAGTGTTTGCATTCATTGCCAAATTATCAATTTGTTCAATTTCACTTTTTACTATTCTGTCACCTTTTACTATTTCTTCTGATTCTTTACTTTTTGCCGTATTTCCAGAGTCAGACATAATTTTTTTTTTTTTTTTTTTTTTTCCTCCTGCGTTATTATCTCCTCTTATTTACCATCTGACACCATGTTTCAAGATAAATAAAAGACAAGATTATTATAATTTAAGTTCTTTTATTATCTTTCCTTATAAGTCCTTATACATTGACATGTGCTTATCAACTAACTTAAATCTATCTATCTACAATATTTACAGGGTTGCCAAATAGGCATAATATAATCATGTAACAAAAAAATCTACCAAAAAACTCTAATTCACATCTGTTCCGAAATAACTTATCTCAAATTTTTATTGTTTATTTTATTTTAAAGAAAAACTGCACCGCCCTGCTACACAAACTTAATCCGTATAGAACCAGCCGGAAGAGTTACCACAATACTACATGAAGAAACTTTCGCCATTTTTATGCGCTCTCTCTCTCTCTCTCTTGTGATTATACATTTCGTACACCAACAAAACACTGTCCAAATCGGTGGTCGAACCTCCGGGGCTGTCCCATTACGGGGAATTCAAATTTAATGTCAAATATGTTTTACGAAATAACTGCAAATTAATAAAATAGATAAATTAAATATTTAACAAACTCACAGATAACTTAGTTTTTCTATTTTCTTCGAATGTAGTTTTATCACTTGACGTGATAAATTTTTTGAAGGTAAAGTTTTCCAGAAGTTTTAAGTGTCCGGCGTCGTTTCAATACGGTTTGTTTGCGAATTTTGACGAAATGTAAATGTGTATTTAAAGGGAACTGTGGTGGGGTTTTACGAACAATTTCTCGTAATATTCATTTATTTTTTATTTAAAGCATTTTCAAGGACTGAAGAAGAGTTCTGAAAACTGAAGAAGATAGCTTTCCGAAGTTTTAAGATAGAAAGGCATGAGTCCTTGATATTTTGGCCAGGTATCCACAGAAGACTGAAACAGTGAATCTGAGACTGATTCAACAGCTTACAGTCAAGAACTGATCCTAGACTTCGTATAAAGCATATCGGTGTGCCATTTCGATGCTCGTTTAATGACTATTATTGTTTAGTCATTTATACGTGTTTTTCCCTCCATTTATGCAGACTAAAAAGACGACACTTTGCGTTTGATTCAATAACGGCATGTTCTGGAATTCGTATAGAAGAAAGAATAGAGAAAGAAAGTGTGTCTACCATAAAATTTATAAATGTTGCTGTTTGTCAACTGTCAGGATTTTTTGATGCTAATCAAGTGCTTTTATGGGGTTTTTTGTCTTTTAGGTTTATTATTAGAATTGAAAAAAAAGGTTTACTTTTATTGGTATTTATTAGGCCACGCTCAGCCCTCTTTACATTTTTTTCCGAACAACTATTAATATATATATCTTCCGGTTTTTCTTACTGAAAATTGATATCAAAATCTTTTCACTTGTTTACATTTAAATCCAAAGATGCATAAAACATACTTTTATAACTGTTTTTACTCTATTTCTGCATACGTTTTTATTGGCGTGACATGACATGTTATGCGATTATCATGAGTTCATCCATGATAAAAAACAAAAAGTTGAGGCAAGGAAATTGCATTTTCTTTTCTACTATTTGTGGTATTTATTAACCCACACAAAAGGCTAGGGAGCTATTCTGAGTGGATTGATTTCAAATTGAAATGTACTAATTTTATGCTGGTCAATTAACTTTTGTATAAAATCTGAAGTCTTCGGTTTTTTACTTTCTCATTGAATGGTTTATCATTTACTTCTTTGAATAGTTTATGCTAATTTTATGATATTGAGGAAATTAGAGTAAAATTGGGACAATCTGCAACAGCTCTTACGAATGGCTGGACGACTAGTCTAAAAGAGCATGTGGAAGATGGTGGAATAAAATTTAAGCGAAAAATGAAAGTAATGATTTTGCCTTCACATCTGACTTTATGAATAGAAACCGTAAGGTAACAGACCGGAGAGAGGTAACAGAATACGCTCTACGATATACATTACTTTATGAATACAAACCGTAAGGTAACAGACCGGAGAGAGGTAACAGAAAACGCTCTACGATATACATTTTTTGCGCTACTTTCAAATAAATATGTCCATTTCCGAGGAAAAACATTTATGTTTCATATTTATATAAAAATACTTATAACTTCTAAACTGTAGGGCTGATAGTAAATTAGTGTATGATGAACATTAAGGTAATGAATATAATAGATAATCAAGCAAGGACTTTATGAATTATAGCAATTTGATTACGTACCCTTATTTGACCTTGAGACCTCATCAATCCAAAATCGCGCAAAAAGAAAAATCAAAAATGTTTCAAGATAAATAAAAGACAAGATTATTATAATTTAAGTTCTTTTATTATCTTTCCTTATAAGTCTTTATACATTGACATGTGCTTATCAACTAACTTAAATCTATCTATCTACAATATTTACAGGGTTGCCAAATAGGCATAATATAATCATGTAACATGCTTCCCTTTCCTTAATCTCTTCCCTTTCTAATAGTGTTCCCATTCGCCATACACCTGTGGCCTTTGAACCCCTCTCCCAGTACGTGTTACATATCCCTCCACTACCGGCAGAATATCTACACTATTGGAAGTATCAGTAATGTCCCCATCGTCAGCATCCTCATAATCCGACTCATCAGACCTGATCTCATTCCCGGTATCCACTAATACCCCTCTTCCCCGTAGATTGTTATTATTCTCCTGTACCTCAACATTATCATAATTTTCCCTATCGTCTACATTTCGTCCACTATCAGCATCATCTTCATCCATGTAATCCAAACGAATATTCTCCGCTTCGTTCTTCGTACTCACCAAAAATCGCCTATTTCTTCTATACTCATTACCATTTGCATCCTTAACTATATATGACCTATCATTAAATATCTGTACAACTAACCCATATTGCCATTCGTCATTCTTCAAAAACAAAACTTTGTCATTAATCTTTAGCTTCCCTAATACTTTTGCGGTCCTGTTGTAATATCAATAGATTCCGAGTCCCTGCCTTTATCCACAATACAACGTAATTTAATTTTCCCATATATCCTTATTTCTCCGTCACCATATGCCAACAAGCGAATATTAGATTTAACAATTTTATTTTCCAAATTCATTTTCCTTACATATTTGATTGGCAAGCAATTAACGTCCGCGCCTGTATCCATTTTAAAGCTAACCTCAAGTCCATTTACATATATTTTCTTAAACCAGCCTCCACTTAAGTAGCTTATTCTACAATCCGAAATTTTTCCTATTACACTTATACTACAGTTTTGCCTATCATTATTTACATTCAATTTACCTTCATCAAAATATTCGGCATTTACTGTGCCCGACACTTCTTCCCCCATTAAAGCCTCTACAGCATTCACACGACGACTGTGTGTTCCTCCTCCACTTGATTTAATTTGGCTGCTTACATTTGTTACATTTACGACCATCTTTCATTGCCGGGCACGACTGACGATGTTCAAAATTCCATTTACCACCGCATCGATAGCATATTTTCTCCTTATGCTTTACGTTCTTACCTCTATCCATACGCTGCAACGTATCAACGTTAACTTCACATTTTTCCTCAAGAGTTTTTCTATTTTTTTCTGTTGGCTGAGCAAGAAAATTCACAGAATTTAATTTGTCTGCGCAGCGCTGTCTCAAATTCACAAAATGGCTGACCTTGTTGCTGCATTATGTTGAAAAACTTAAAAGTTTCCATTGTTATGTTCTTCTTCGGATTGCAATATTCATCGAATTTTCTTAACACATTTTCAATTGTTTCATCTTCTCCCGACAAATTAAATGAGTTGTAAACATCCAACCCCTTTTCACCAATGTAGTGTAACAACAGCGCAATCTTAACATCCTCGGCCTCTTTCTTTTTGCCTGATGCCAACAAATAAATATTAAACCGCTGCTTCCATATTGGCCAGTACTTTCCCGGATTATCAAACTGCATAGCATCCGGGCCATTAAGCACAGTGTTTGCATTCATTGCCAAATTATCAATTTGTTCAATTTCACTTTTTACTATTCTGTCACCTTTTACTATTTCTTCTGATTCTTTACTTTTTCCCGTATTTCCAGAGTCAGACATAATTTTTTTTTTTTTTTTTTTTTTTCCTCCTGCGTTATTATCTCCTCTTATTTACCATCTGACACCATGTTTCAAGATAAATAAAAGACAAGATTATTATAATTTAAGTTCTTTTATTATCTTTCCTTATAAGTCCTTATACATTGACATGTGCTTATCAACTAACTTAAATCTATCTATCTACAATATTTACAGGGTTGCCAAATAGGCATAATATAATCATGTAACAAAAAAATCTACCAAAAAACTCTAATTCACATCTGTTCCGAAATAACTTATCTCAAATTTTTATTGTTTATTTTATTTTAAAGAAAAACTGCACCGCCCTGCTACACAAACTTAATCCGTATAGAACCAGCCGGAAGAGTTACCACAATACTACATGAAGAAACTTTCGCCATTTTTATGCGCTCTCTCTCTCTCTCTCTTGTGATTATACATTTCGTACACCAACAAAACACTGTCCAAATCGGTGGTCGAACCTCCGGGGCTGTCCCATTACGGGGAATTCTCTCTCGAAAACTTTTAAACAACATATTTACATTGAACTTGTTATTCAATGATCATCGTGTAATATGGGGGTTTAGTAAGTCCAATTTGCAGTTTTTACAATATACAACCAGTAAGAAAGCTATATTCGGCCTGGCCGAATCTTAGATACCCTACACCTAAGTTTTGAAAAAATTTAAACTGAAAATAGAGGAATATATGGTTATAAGGAAAGCTCAAGGATCACATTTAATCAGAGATGGGTATAAATTCAGTGGCGAAGCTAGGGTGGGGCGGGGGTGGCGGTCCACTCTGGGCGGCAGTTGTGGAAATCAAGTATTGATTGATTGAATTCTAGGAATTTTTGGGGTTGCAAGTTGATTAACCGTCTCGGGCTCCATGAGACCTAGCTACGCCTTAGTATTAATAGGCGTGGTCATTACCTTTTTCAAAACTAAATAACTAGCTTAGTTGTTTTATTATTGTGCTCAAATCTATACTTTATTTCCGTGGTAATAAACTTGTTTTCATAAGCTATAGTGTATAAGTAGTGTAAAAGTGGGCGGACCGCACCCAGTTTTGATGTAATAATGTTCTTTTGGAAAAGAAGTTATCTAAAGTTTTATTCAAGAAATTTATATATTTTACAATATAAGTATCTTTTGCCTGTGTAACCTTAAAGTGGGCGGATCACGCACATATTTGGCATATTAACGGATAATGCTACTCTATACTCAGGAATGAAATTTTGTTTTCATAACTCAAAAATGAACGCTGATATCACATTTCTAATAAAAAATAGGCGTGGTCGTGATCCGATTTTGCCCATTTTCAATACCAACCTGCACACCCCCAGAAACAATATTTCTGCACAATTTCATCACGATATCTTTTCCGGTTCTCCAGTGATCGTGATTTCAACAGACAGACGGACGGACATGGCTAAATCGGCTCAGGAGGTCACGCTGATCAAGAATATATATACTTTTCTATACCTATCGTCTCTATTTCTATGCGCTACACATTTCGTGACAAAGTGAATACATATACCCTTAATCTTAAGGTGTAGTGTATAAATATGTATATAGTTTGCGAATCCCAAAGAGAAAGATATATTGTCTATTCCGTGGATTATATGGTAACCAATAATTCCGGGGTCCGGCTGTAGGATTATTGGCATTAGTTTATAACGTCAATAGCGATGAAAATGTATGCAATTTATTGCATTTTACTATTATATTTTTTCCATCTTTGTCACTTAGTAAAAGAATTTATCTTAAATTTCAAGAATATACATAGTTATTTTCGACTTTCACTAGTTGAGCCACCGAAAAGAACTGATATACATACATAGTTATAATATTAATAACATTCAGCTTCCATTTCTGATGTTCTGCCGAATTGTATCAACATTTGCTTCCGAAAAAAAAATTAGTGGTGAGAATTCAAGATTGAATCATTTGGCTTTCAAACAATATACGAATACAGTTACCTTTTATTGTTCTCCTAGAATTCGTCGTAGTAATTTCCAATTAATTAAATAAATATTTCATATATGTACATAAATATTTTCTGCTATATTATTCACAATTTTTTTAAGCTCAAAGTGGTGTTGCTGCGATTCATCACCCGTTTTAAGTTGTCAAACGTAATTTCGCTGTGAGTACCTTTCGGTGAAGTTTTTTTGATAAAGTAGTTTTCTGGCGTTCGTTGGTGTTTGGCACTTACAAAGAATTTTTCGAATAAATCGGGTTTAGTAGAAACTGCCCAATTTTGTTGTTGTTTGTCCAAAAAACGACATCGAAAAGGGATGAGGTCTCTTCAGGATCTATAACTTTTAAACTTTGGAAGTTAGTCGTCTATATCTCTTAAACTATATCACATATTTTGTTTGATAGGTATAGGTACCGTTGTAAAGGTATTCAAAAAATCTTCCATTTATGTTTTATAACATTTTATCGAAAACCTTACCGTTTTCGAGAAAAACGCAATTTAAAACCACTTTTATAATTTTAGTACTGTTTTCATATTTATTAGTTTTTGCCATTTACATTTGAAAAAAGTATAATTAATCCATATTGATCATATCCATATCCATATTAATCATTGTCTTAACTTTAAGAGTAGTGGCTATTAGTAGTAGGTATAAGGCGGTTCTGGCACAACTGAAATTGAAATGACGGACATACATACATACAGACGGACATATATACAGACAGACGGACATATAGACGGACATACAGACCGACATACATAGCTCGGCGTGCTGACTGTTGCGAGTGTGGTGTGGTGTGCCCCTCTGCCTTCATCTCTGCCCGCCGGTGTATAATTTTTGGTACTTGAGATTTTTTGTTTGCGTTTTGCGTCATTTTTTGTGTACTCTTTGTTGTTGGAACTTTTATTTCTTTTTGATTGCTCTGATTTCATTGCTATGCAGTTCTTTGTAGTTCTTTTTCTTCAGCTGGCAGACGTACTTTTAGAAATTTTTGTTTTTGCACAGAATCATAATGTAAACAAACGCAATTAGTCATTTAGAACATGTACGAATTTGTTTGCATATTGAACTTTGAATGGATGCGAATGGCTGGGTAGTAGTTTTGCTATGTTGTTGATGTTCTTTTTTCTTCATCTCAACGGACTTTTCGTCATTTTGCTATGTGGTTGTTGTAGATTTAGTAAATGAGTTATGGGTATTTCAAGTGGTCGGCTGGCTCGCGATCACACTTATTGAATGTACATATGTATATTAATACAATTATTTCAATCTCGGAATTGGCGTTGACATTTTCGGTACTTTCTGTTTACGATTATTTTCTCATGGTCTGATAGACAGACGGACACACATACATTCATACAGGCGGACATACATACATATAGACGGACATACATACATACATACATATATACGGACAGTCAAAGGGCCGAATAGACAGATGGACAGTGAACATACACGAATTCAATTCTTCATGAATTCAGTGTCAAAGATAGCTTGGAGATCAGCTTGATGGCAAAAGTGGTTGGAGGAAAGAGGGAATGGGAAAAGTGTAGGGTGGCAAAACGGACAGACAGACTGACAGACTGACAGACAGAGAGACAGTGAACATGTACGAATTAAAATTCTTTTGTTTATTTTGTTCTTGTTCGAGTTTGGCTTATGTTGTTTTGTATACGATTTATTCTTGCTGTGTTGTTTTATTTTTAGGAATAGAAACACTTGTTAATGATATTGAAGTGTAGACGAGAGGATTGAATAGGTAACCCTAGGATGCTCCACTTATTCTTTTTCTTCATTGTATAGCTTCTGTTAGAATAAGCATTTAATGTCCGTGTGAGAAGAGCTAATACGAGTACAACAAATTTAGTTATTTCTTTTTATACACATGAAGTAGTATTTTGGCGAAGATGTACAATGTTTATGCTTTTGCGTTAGGAATATGCTTGGGTATGCTATACTTGTTTTTCTTTTATTTAATCTAGTTTTTGTTTTATTTCTTTTCGGGTATAGATTTTTTTTCTTGTTATATAGTATAGGTACTAACTGTACATTTCAAGTGAACTTTGGTTCGTAGCCTCATTGGTTCTTAATAATACGTGTTATTTTTATTTTATGGTTAGCAGACTATATGGATTAAAAAAAATTTGATGACATGATTTTTGCAATAATTTGTTTTGTAATATATTTTTTAATTTCAGTGTTTTAAATAATATTTCTTTAATGATAATTATTATTGAGTTTAGGTGTAAGAGATTTGTTTGATATGGTTTAGTTAGTTAATGAGCGATGGTTTAGTAAACATATCTTTGAACAAAGAGATGTTAAGAGACGCTTGTTAATGATATTGAAGTGTAGACGTGAGAAGCTTGAGTTGGTAGAGCTAGGATGCCAATCTTACTCTTATTTTCTCTTTCTTCTTCTTCTTCTTCTTCTTCTTCTTGTTCTTGCTTTTTTTTGTCAATACTATTATTATTGCTTCTTATTCTATTTTGTTTTTTTTGTACGGAATCATAATGTAAACAAACATCCATGAGCATAAAATTAGCTTAGCGAGAATAAAGAGTCAATTGTAAAAGTGCCGCCAACGAGTAAAGATCTAATTTTTAATTAAAGAAAAGTGTTCTAAAAGTTGCAGTTGTAAAAAGTTGCTCATTTTTCTGAAAAAAGTAAAAGTGAAAAATTTAAATATAATACTTGAAATAAGTACTTAAAGAAAAACAAGCAGAAACAAGTCGAACAAGAGCAAAAGATAAAGACTGGCGTGTTGTGTAAAAATTAAAAAAATTTGTGTGTGTAACTTAAATATACTACTGAACTCCAGGAATTTATTAAAATTGCTTAGCTGTCGATGATATTTAGAAAAGAACCAATAAACATGCAATTCATCTGCGAAAAGTGTGCTGCTTGTTTCACAGCAAAACGAAGCTTAGTTCGCCACGTAAGAGTCAAGCATGAGAATTTAGTCTTTAAATGTAACACCTGTCAAGCAACATTTGATAGACAATATAAATTAGAAGAGCATAAAAATAAGTCTCATAAAAATGGAGGATCTAGTAGCTCAACGGATTTAAATATCCTACAACGAACTATGTCATATTGCTCAGGATGTCAACAACATATTGAATTGAAAAACTGGGCTTATCACATTAGAACAAACGCGCACAAGCGAAAATGTTGTATTCCGGCAAGCGACAACAAGTTGAAATATATAGGAAATACTTTCAACGAAAGAATAGAGTCTCTCATTTACGAAAATAAGGATGAAAGTACTCTCATCGCAGAAGCATTCTTCCAGAAAGGAAAACTTGACATAATGCTAGAGCTAATTAACAGCCTCGAAAAGCATTTGTCGTTTAAATTTAATTTGGAGTTGTTCTGCGAATTCATCAAAACATCTGACGACAAGCCCATAGTTGAAATAAAATCATTTCAAACAAAAATGAGGATAGTTCAGTTACCAAACCAGCTAGACCAGATTCTAGACCAAAAATTTGAAAGCTTGTTAACTAAACTGACAGAGTTCCAGGAAAGAGACAGTGGCTGGGCTCTCGCCAAAATACATATGTCACCTGGAAATAAATATTAACCAGTACAGGCCAATAAAAGGTTCGTCCTATCTGCCTCTACCGAAAGTCTTGGATAAGAAGAAAGCTTGCATTAACATTAAAAACGATGACGAATACTGCTTCAAGTGGGCAATCATTGCTGCTCTGAGTCCAACCGACTACAATCCACAAAGACCCCAGAACTACAACATTGAACATATAGCGTCTAATACAATAACACTACCAAACGGAATTGTTGTTAATTTTGAGCGATTAACATTTCCTTTACCGCTCACAGAGATTTCGGAATTTGAACGGATAAATAATAATATAAGTGTAAATGTCTTCGGATTTGATGAAGAGCTTGGGGCTATAATAGGACCATTTTATAGCACTCAAGCTGAAAAACCACACCACATCAACATGCTTCTTATCCAAGACTTGGAGCTTTCACATTACGTGTGGATTAAATCTATTTCAAGGTAATTATAATTATATCACAATTTAAATTTTTTATATTAACTTTCTTATATTAAGTATAAATTCCAAATAATTTTAATTTCTTTCTTTTGTTATAGACTCACACGCAGCCAACAAACACATCACGAACATAAGGCATTCTTATGTAACAGCTGCCTGCAGTACTCACACAACGAGAGTACACTGCAACAACATAAGGAGGTGTGCAATAAAGTTGTCACGGAGATGGCGTCGATGGATAAGGCCGTAATTAATTTTAAAAATTTTGAACGTAGTTTAGATGTGCCATTTGTAGTATACGCAGATTTTGAATGCATATTAAGTAGATTAGATGACTCCTTTAGTAATAAGTTAGTTAATAAACACATGCCGGCAGCTTTTAGTTATAATATACATTGTACTTTTAAACATAGCCTTAGTAAATTTGTTGTATATTCAGGGGAGGATGCTGCCGCAAAGTTCATAGAATATTTAGTTAGGGATATTATAGATATTTATAATAACTACTTAAGTAAAACGACACCTATGCCCTTTTTAAATCCTCAGCAGCTAAAGCACCAATTCCAAAGCAAAAACTGTCATATTTGCAATAAAGAATTGGGGGCTGATAGAGTGGCAGACCATTGCCATCTTACTGGCGAATATAGAGGTCCGGCACATAATGAGTGTAACTTAAAATTTCAAATTGCAAAGTTTGTGCCGGTGTTCTTTCATAATTTTTCTGGCTATGACTGCCATCTCTTTGTTAAAGAATTGAACGCTTTCGAGGGTGATATTAAAGTTATACCCTTAAATAAGGAATTGTATGTATCCCTTTCCAAACGTATACAAGTAAGTGAAAAGAAAAGCATAGAAATAAGGTTCTTGGATTCCTTCCGATTTATGGCTGCTAGCTTGAATGATTTAGCTAGAAACTTATCAGTATCTGATTTCAAAACTGTTCGCCAAGAGTATCCAAAAGACGATGAATTTACACTACTAACAAGAAAAGGTGTATTCCCATACGAATACATCAACTCGTTCGATCGTCTGAAGGAAACCTCTCTTCCTACTCAGGATGAATTTTTCAGTCATTTGACAAATAAGACTTGTTCTACTGAGGATTATGAACACGCGGTTAAAGTATGGCAACAGTTTAAATGTCAAACACTTGAAGAATACATGCTTCTATATTTGAAAACAGATGTTTTAATCTTGACTGACATTTTCGAAAATTTTAGAAAAGTGTGTAAAAAAATTTATAAACTTGATCCTTGCCAATATTACACTGCCCCAGGCTTATCTTGGAATGCGATGCTTAAAACTACTCAAATTGAACTTGAACTGTTTACAGATATAGACATGTACCTGTTCATCCAGAAGAGTATTAGGGGAGGCATTGTCCAATGCTCAAAAAGACATTCCAAAGCCAATAATAAATATATGGACGATTATAATTGCAATGAACCATCCAAATATTTAATGTATTTGGATGCCAACAATTTATATGGCTGGGCAATGTCACAATGTCTTCCTTGTGGAGGTTTTGAGTGGCTATCAGATACTCATAATTTTGATGTAGAGTCAATTTCAATCAATTCTCCTGTCGGATACATCCTTGAAGTAGATTTAACATATCCGGAAAATCTGCACGATCTTCACAACGATTTACCTTTTTGCGCGGAAAATAAAAAACCCCCAAATTCCAAATCTATTAAACTAATCACTGATTTAACCAATAAAACTCGCTATGTCATTCATTATATTATCTTCAACAATGTATCCAACAGGGTATGTTGCTAAAGAAAATATATAGGTTAGGTGTTAAAATTTAAGCAGTCTTGTTGGTTAAAACAGTATATTGATTTGAATACTCATCATAGAACTTTAGCAAAGAATACTTTTGAAAAGAATTTTTTAAAATTGCTTAACAATGCTGTGTATGGGAAAACCATGGAAAATGTAGATAAGCGTAAAGATGTCAAAATAGTAACCGATTGGGAAAGTAGGGGAAGGCGGTTAGGAGCCCGAGCACTAATAGCCAAACCAAACTTCCACAGCTGTAGCCAGTTTACAGAAGATATGGTTCCTATACAAATGTCTAGAGCTCGCTCTGTCTACAATAAACCCATATATGTATTTAGGATTTGTTGTTCTCGAGTTATCAAAATGGAAAATGTATGATTTTCATTATCAGTACATGAAGCCAAGATTTACAACAAATCTAGTGCTAAATTATATGGACACTGATTCTTTTATTTATTCCATTCGATGTGAAGATTTTTATGCTGATATTCGGGATGATATCGACTCAAAGTTCGATACATCAGAATATTCACCTACCAATCCTTTTCATATACCGCTTAGAAATAGTACTCGGTATGATGAAAGACGAAAGCAAAGGAAAAATTATGAAAGAATTTGTTGGCTTGCGTTCGAAAATGTATTCAATCGATGTTATTGGTTGTGGGGAAACTAAAAAGGCCAAAGGTGTTAAAAATACGGTTATAAATAAGTTAAGTATAAGAGATTATAAAAACTGTCTATTTAATACGGAAATTATTTATTGAGATATGTTTATATTTAGATCTAAGCTCCACCAAATTTATACGCAATTAGTACATAAGATAGCCTTAAGCCCCCTAGACGATAAGCGTTTTATTAGAAATGATGGTGTACACACATATGCCTGGGGACATTATCGTATCGAGTTAGAGCAGGAGTTAAGATGCTCTGATGAAGATATTTTTAAATAAGATATAATAAGAAAAATAATAAAATAATAAGAAAAAAAAAAAAAGATAGATATATTTATGGATATAGAAATATAGAATATTAATTATAACTATTTTAAAAATAAATAAGAAAAAAATTTGTAAATAGATTTAAGAAACAGATTTATTTTCAATCAATAAATTGTATATTTACATTTGAAAATTTATTATAATCTTTTATTTATTATCTATGAAATTTCGGAATAGGATTGCATTTTCTAGTACACAGCAACCATTATGAGAATGGCATATCTTTTGTAGTAAGTATGTATCTCTAAGAGTTTTCAGATTCTCGCAGCCAAAATTTTCCACATTTAATACAGGTTTCCCCAAGATTTCTTCAATCCATTTCGAGGCTTATAAAATTGATTAATATATGCGTAGAATGTTGGAAAGATAAATATGGATTTCTTGTAACAAGCAAAGACAATCCAAGTAATAGTGGACGATATAAAATGGGATTTGATATATACATACATTCAATAATTCGCTGGTTACCACTATATTAATATTAGTATGATATCTTTCAACTGAATACATTTGATATACCTATTCAATAGTTGACAAAAAGCTGTTCAAAAGGTGTTCAAAAGCTGTTCAAAGTTGTTCAAAAGGTGGTTCAAAAGGTGTTCAGAGCTGTTCAAAAGGTGTTCAGAGCTGTTCAAAAGCTGTTCAAAAGGTGTTCAGAGCTGTTCAAAAGGTGTTCAGAGCTGTTCAAAAGGTGTTCAAAAGGTGTTCAGAGCTGTTCAAAAGGTGTTCAAAAGCTGTTCAAAGGGTGTTCAGAGCTGTTCAAAAGGTGTTCAGAGCTGTTCAAAAGCTGTTCAAAAGGTGTTCAGAGCTGTTCAAAAGGTGTTCAGAGCTGTTCAAAAGGTGTTCAAAAGGTGTTCAGAGCTGTTCAAAAGGTGTTCAAAGTATCGATCGATATCGTAATCGATACGATAATGTCCCCAGGCATATGTGTGTACTCCATCATTTCTAATAAAACGCTTATCGTCTAGGGGGCTTAAGGCTATCTTATGTACTAATTGCGTATAAATTTGGTGGAGCTTAGATCTAAATATAAACATATCTCCATAAATAATTTCCTTATTAAATAGACAGTTTTTATAATCTCTTATACTTAACTTATTTATAACCGTATTTTTAACACCTTTGGCCTTTTTAGTTTCCCCACAACCAATAACATCGATTGAATACATTTTCGAACGCAAGCCAACAAATTCTTTCATAATTTTTCCTTTGCTTTCGTCTTTCATCATACCGAGTACTTTACTATTTCTAAGCGGTATATGAAAAGGATTGGTAGGTGAATATTCTGATGTATCGAACTTTGAGTCGATATCATCCCGAATATCAGCATAAAAATCTTCACATCGAATGGAATAAATAAAAGAATCAGTGTCCATATAATTTAGCACTAGATTTGTTGTAAATCTTGGCTTCATGTACTGGTAATGAAAATCATACATTTTCCATTTTGAT
>OX451349.1:2627885-2789890 GCA_949629155.1 Myopa testacea | reverse complement strand
TCTGAACACCTTTTGAACAGCTTTTGAACAGCTCTGAACACCTTTTGAACAGCTCTGAACACCTTTTGAACAGCTTTTGAACACCTTTTGAACAGCTTTTTGTCAACTATTGAATAGGTATATCAAATGTATTCAGTTGAAAGATATCATACTAATATTAATATAGTGGTAACCAGCGAATTATTGAATGTATGTATATATCAAATCCCATTTTATATCGTCCACTATTACTTGGATTGTCTTTGCTTGTTACAAGAAATCCATATTTATCTTTCCAACATTCTAGGCATATATTAATTAATTTTTATAAGCCTCGAAATGGATTGAAGAAATCTTGGGGAAACCTGTATTAAATGTGGAAAATTTTGGCTGCGAGAATCTGGAAACTCTTAGAGATATATACTTACTACAAAAGATATGCCATTCTCATAATGGTTGCTGTGTACTAGAAAATGCAATCCTACTCCGAAATTTCATAGATAATAAATAAAAGATTATAACAAATTTTCAAATGTAAATATACAATTTATTGATTGAAAATAAATCTGTTTCTTAAATATATTTACAAATTTTTTTTCTTATTTATTTTTAAAATAGTTATAATTAATATTCCATATTTCTATATCCATAAATATATCGTTCTTTTTTTTTTTCTTATTATTTTATTATTTTTCTTATTATATCTTATTTAAAATATCTTCATCTTGACTTAACTCCTGCTCTAAATCTATGCGATAATGTCCCCAGGCATATGTGTGTACACCATCATTTCTAATAAAATGCTTATCGTCTAGGGGGCTTAAGGCTATCTTATGTACTAATTGCGTATAAATTTGGTGGAGCTTAGATCTAAATATAAACATATCTCCATAAATAATTTCCTTATTAAATAGAGAGTTTTTATAATCTCTTATACTTAACTTATTTATAACCGTATTTTTAACACCTTTGGCCTTTTTAGTTTCCCCACAACCAATAACATCGATTGAATACATTTTCGAACGCAAGCCAACAAATTCTTTCATAATTTTTCCTTTGCTTTCGTCTTTCATCATACCGAGTACTATTTCTAAGCGGTATATGAAAAGGATTGGTAGGTGAATATTCTGATGTATCGAACTTTGAGTCGATATCATCCCGAATATCAGCATAAAAATCTTCACATCGAATGGAATAAATAAAAGAATCAGTGTCCATATAATTTAGCACTAGATTTGTTGTAAATCTTGGCTTCATGTACTGATAATGAAAATCATACATTTTCCATTTTGATAACTCGAGAACAACAAATCCTAAATACATATATGGGTTTATTGTAGACAGAGCGAGCTCTAGACATTTGTATAGGAACCATATCTTCTGTAAACTGGCTACAGCTGTGGAAGTTTGGTTTGGCTATTAGTGCTCGGGCTCCTAACCGCCTTCCCCTACTTTCCCAATCGGTTACTATTTTGACATCTTTACGCTTATCTACATTTTCCATGGTTTTCCCATACACAGCATTGTTAAGCAATTTTAAAAAATTCTTTTCAAAAGTATTCTTTGCTAAAGTTCTATGATGAGTATTCAAATCAATATACTGTTTTAACCAACAAGACTGCTTAAATTTTAACACCTAACCTATATATTTTCTTTAGCAACATACCCTGTTGGATACATTGTTGAAGATTAATATAATGAATGACATAGCGAGTTTTATTGGTTAAATCAGTGATTAGTTTAATAGATTTGGAATTTGGGGGTTTTTTATTTTCCGCGCAAAAAGGTAAATCGTTGTGAAGATCGTGCAGATTTTCCGGATATGTTAAATCTACTTCAAGGATGTATCCGACAGGAGAATTGATTGAAATTGACTCTACATCAAAATTATCAGTATCTGATAGCCACTCAAAACCTCCACAAGGAAAACATTGTGACATTGCCCAGCCATATAAATTGTTGGCATCCAAATACATTAAATATTCGGATGGTTCATTGCAATTATAATCGTCCATATATTTATTATTGGCTTTGGAATGTCTTTTTGAGCATTGGACAATGCCTCCCCTAATACTCTTCTGGATGAACAGGTACATGTCTATATCTGTAAACAGTTCAAGTTCAATTTGAGTAGTTTTAAGCATCGCATTCCAAGATAAGCCTGGGGCAGTGTAATATTGGCAAGGATCAAGTTTATAAATTTTTTTACACACTTTTCTAAAATTTTCGAAAATGTCAGTCAAGATTAAAACATCTGTTTTCAAATATAGAAGCATGTATTCTTCAAGTGTTTGACATTTAAACTGTTGCCATACTTTAACCGCGTGTTCATAATCCTCAGTAGAACAAGTCTTATTTGTCAAATGACTGAAAAATTCATCCTGAGTAGGAAGAGAGGTTTCCTTCAGACGATCGAACGAGTTGATGTATTCGTATGGGAATACACCTTTTCTTGTTAGTAGTGTAAATTCATCGTCTTTTGGATACTCTTGGCGAACAGTTTTGAAATCAGATACTGATAAGTTTCTAGCTAAATCATTCAAGCTAGCAGCCATAAATCGGAAGGAATCCAAGAACCTTATTTCTATGCTTTTCTTTTCACTTACTTGTATACGTTTGGAAAGGGATACATACAATTCCTTATTTAAGGGTATAACTTTAATATCACCCTCGAAAGCGTTCAATTCTTTAACAAAGAGATGGCAGTCATAGCCAGAAAAATTATGAAAGAACACCGGCACAAACTTTGCAATTTGAAATTTTAAGTTACACTCATTATGTGCCGGACCTCTATATTCGCCAGTAAGATGGCAATGGTCTGCCACTCTATCAGCCCCCAATTCTTTATTGCAAATATGACAGTTTTTGCTTTGGAATTGGTGCTTTAGCTGCTGAGGATTTAAAAAGGGCATAGGTGTCGTTTTACTTAAGTAGTTATTATAAATATCTATAATATCCCTAACTAAATATTCTATGAACTTTGCGGCAGCATCCTCCCCTGAATATACAACAAATTTACTAAGGCTATGTTTAAAAGTACAATGTATATTATAACTAAAAGCTGCCGGCATGTGTTTATTAACTAACTTATTACTAATGGAGTCATCTAATCTACTTAATATGCATTCAAAATCTGCGTATACTACAAATGGCACATCTAAACTACGTTCAAAATTTTTAAAATTAATTACGGCCTTATCCATCGACGGCATCTCCGTGACAACTTTATTGCACACCTCCTTATGTTGTTGCAGTGTACTCTCGTTGTGTGAGTACTGCAGGCAGCTGTTACATAAGAATGCCTTATGTTCGTGATGTGTTTGTTGGCTGCGTGTGAGTCTATAACAAAAGAAAGAAATTAAAATTATTTGGAATTTATACTTAATATAAGAAAGTTAATATAAAAAATTTAAATTGTGATATAATTATAATTACCTTGAAATAGATTTAATCCACACGTAATGTGAAAGCTCCAAGTCTTGGATAAGAAGCATGTTGATGTGGTGTGGGTTTTCAGCTTGAGTGCTATAAAATGGTCCTATTATAGCCCCAAGCTCTTCATCAAATCCGAAGACATTTACACTTATATTATTATTTATCCGTTCAAATTCCGAAATCTCTGTGAGCGGTAAAGGAAATGTTAATCGCTCAAAATTAACAACAATTCCGTTTGGTAGTGTTATTGTATTAGACGCTATATGTTCAATGTTGTAGTTCTGGGGTCTTTGTGGATTGTAGTGGGTTGGACTCAGAGCAGCAATGATTGCCCACTTGAAGCAGTATTCGTTATCGTTTTTAATGTTAATGCAAGCTTTCTTCTTATCCAAGACTTTCGGTAGAGGCAGATAGGACGAACCTTTTATTGGCCTGTACTGGTTAATATTTATTTCCAGGTGACATATGTATTTTGGCGAGAGCCCAGCCACTGTCTCTTTCCTGGAACTCTGTCAGTTTAGTTAACAAGCTTTCAAATTTTTGGTCTAGAATCTGGTCTAGCTGGTTTGGTAACTGAACTATCCTCATTTTTGTTTGAAATGATTTTATTTCAACTATGGGCTTGTCGTCAGATGTTTTGATGAATTCGCAGAACAACTCCAAATTAAATTTAAACGACAAATGCTTTTCGAGGCTGTTAATTAGCTCTAGCATTATGTCAGGTTTTCCTTTCTGGAAGAATGCTTCTGCGATGAGAGTACTTTCATCCTTATTTTCGTAAATGAGAGACTCTATTCTCTCGTTGAAAGTATCTCCTATATATTTCAACTTGTTGTCGCTTGCCGGAATACAACATTTTCGCTTGTGCGCGTTTGTTCTAATGTGATAAGCCCAGTTTTTCAATTCAATATGTTGTTGACATCCTGAGCAATATGACATAGTTCGTTGTAGGATATTTAAATCCGTTGAGCTACTAGATCCTCCATTTTTATGAGACTTATTTTTATGCTCTTCTAATTTATATTGTCTATCAAATGTTGCTTGACAGGTGTTACATTTAAAGACCAAATTCTCATGCTTGACTCTTACGTGGCGAACTAAGCTTCGTTTTGCTGTGAAACAAGCAGCACACTTTTCGCAGATGAATTGCATGTTTATTGGTTCTTTTCTAAATATCATCGACAGCTAAGCAATTTTAATAAATTCCTGGATTTCAGTAGTATATTTAAGTTACACACACAAATTTTTTTAATTTTTACACAACACGTCAGTCTTTATCTTTTTGCTCTTGTTCGACTTGTTTCTGCTTGTTTTTCTTTAAGTACTTATTTCAAGTACTATATTTAAATTTTTCACTTTTACCTTTTTCAGAAAAATGAGCAACTTTTTACAACTGCAACTTTTAGAACACTTTTCTTTAATTAAAAATTAGATCTTTACTCGTTGGCGGCACTTTTACAATTGACTCTTTATTCTCGCTAAGCTAATTTTATGCTCATGGATGTTTGTTTACATTATGATTCCGTACAAAAAAAACAAAATAGAATAAGAAGACAATAATAATAGTATTGACAAAAAAAGCAAGAACAAGAAGAAGAAGAAGAAGAAGAAGAAAGATAAAATAAGAGTAAGATTGGCATCCTAGCTCTACCAACTCAAGCTTCTCACGTCTACACTTCAATATCATTAACAAGCGTCTCTTAACATCTCTTTGTTCAAAGATATGTTTACTAAACCATCGCTCATTAACTAACTAAACCATATCAAACAAATCTCTTACACCTAAACTCAATAATAATTATCATTAAAGAAATATTATTTAAAACACTGAAATTAAAAAATATATTACAAAACAAATTATTGCAAAAATCATGTCATCAAATTTTCTTTAATCCATATAGTCAGCTAACCATAAAATAAAAATAACACGTATTAGTAAGAACCAATGAGGCTACGAACCAAAGTTCACTTGAAATGTACAGTTAGTACCTATACTATATAACAAGAAAAAAAATCTATACCCGAAAAGAAATAAAACAAAAACTAGATTAAATAAAAGAAAAACAAGTATAGCATACCCAAGCACATTCCTAACGCAAAAGCATAAACATTGTACATCTTCGCCAAAATACTACTTCATGTGTATAAAAAGAAATAACTAAATTTGTTGTACTCGTATTAGCTCTTCTCACACGGACATTAAATGCTTATTCTAACAGAAGCTATACAATGAAGAAAAAGAATAAGTGGAGCATCCTAGGGTTACCTATTCAATCCTCTCGTCTACACTTCAATATCATTAACAAGTGTTTCTATTCCTAAAAATAAAACAACACAGCAAGAATAAATCGTATACAAAACAACATAAGCCAAACTCGAACAAGAACAAAATAAACAAAAGAATTTTAATTCGTACATGTTCACTGTCTCTCTGTCTGTCAGTCTGTCAGTCTGTCTGTCCGTTTTGCCACCCTACACTTTTCCCATTCCCTCTTTCCTCCAACCACTTTTGCCATCAAGCTGATCTCCAAGCTATCTTTGACACTGAATTCATGAAGAATTGAATTCGTGTATGTTCACTGTCCATCTGTCTATTCGGCCCTTTGACTGTCCGTATATATGTATGTATGTATGTATGTCCGTCTATATGTATGTATGTCCGCCTGTATGAATGTATGTGTGTCCGTCTGTCTATCAGACCATGAGAAAATAATCGTAAACAGAAAGTACCGAAAATGTCAACGCCAATTCCGAGATTGAAATAATTGTATTAATATACATATGTACATTCAATAAGTGTGATCGCGAGCCAGCCGACCACTTGAAATACCCATAACTCATTTACTAAATCTACAACAACCACATAGCAAAATGACGAAAAGTCCGTTGAGATGAAGAAAAAAGAACATCAACAACATAGCAAAACTACTACCCAGCCATTCGCATCCATTCAAAGTTCAATATGCAAACAAATTCGTACATGTTCTAAATGACTAATTGCGTTTGTTTACATTATGATTCTGTGCAAAAACAAAAATTTCTAAAAGTACGTCTGCCAGCTGAAGAAAAAGAACTACAAAGAACTGCATAGCAATGAAATCAGAGCAATCAAAAAGAAATAAAAGTTCCAACAACAAAGAGTACACAAAAAATGACGCAAAACGCAAACAAAAAATCTCAAGTACCAAAAATTATACACCGGCGGGCAGAGATGAAGGCAGAGGGGCACACCACACCACACTCGCAACAGTCAGCACGCCGAGCTATGTATGTCGGTCTGTATGAGTAGTGGGTATATGTACCTTCTGGGCCAACGTAGCGACTGCGCTGCCCGGCGGAGTGTGCGGTGCTATGGTAGGCCGTGCGGTGCTATGGTAGCGACTGCGCTGCCCGGCGGAGCGTGCGGTGCGTGCGGTGCTATGGTAGGCCGTGAGGTGCTGTGGTAGCGACTGCGCCGCCCGGCGGAGCGTGCGGTGCTATGGTAGGCCGTGAGGTGCTATGGTAGCGACTGCGCTGCCCGGCGGAGCGTGCTATGGTTATGTGAGAGTGAGCGAGAGGGCGATAGTTTGAAGAAGGGGGGAGGGAGGGAGGAAGGGGAGGGACAGACGGACATACACATATATAGACGGACAGACAGACATATGTATATACATAGCTCGGCGTGCTGATTGTTGCGAGTGTTCTCTGCCTTGATCTCTGCCCGCTTGCGTATCGTTTGTGCTACTTGATATTGTTGTTGTTGTTGTTCTGAATATGCGTAGCGTTGTTGTTGGAACTTTTATTTCTTTTTTATTGCGCTGATTTCATTGCTATGTGGTTGTTGTAGATTTAGTAAATGAGTTATGGGCATTTCAAGTGTTCGATTACCTCGCGATCATACTTATTGAATGTACTCGTACATGTATTAATACAATTATTTCAATCTCGGAATTGGAGTTGACATTTTCGGTACTTTCTGTTTACAAATAATTCTCAGAATAAAAAGTCGTAAATTAGAATCATAATGGGAATAATCGACTGGAGAATATGGGGATACTCAAAATGTTTTTAATAGGAGTATTGTTTATGTTCAGTACAGATGGGTGGTGGATGCAAATGCAGCTGGCTGCGTAGTAGTTTTGCCATGTCGTTGTTGTTGCTCTTTTTTCTTTTCTCAACGGACTTTTAGAAATTTTTGTTCTTGCACAAAATCATAATGTAAACAAACGCTGGATCTGGTTCAAGACTAAAATTAATTCAATCGGTAATAGACTGTTTATTAATAAGGATGGAGAACGTTACTGTGTCGGAATTTTTAAAACGTGTTGACGAGTTTTTAAGAAGCCAAAAAGAAATTTTGCTTGATGAGCATTTGGATGAAATGCTGAACTGCTACGAAAAATTAAGCTGCTATCAACATCAAGAAATAATAGAATCCAATCATTGAAATCACTATAAATCTTGCTGTTGGTCTTCGGATACATGTTTGGATGGACCAGATACGTGTGCGTGCTATATGTTGGAGAATAAAATCTTACGAATCAATAAATTAATGCTATTATATTCTAAATTGAAAAAATAAAAAAGAAGAATCTATTTTTAAGACATAAATTATATTTTATTTTTATAACATTTTATTATACAAAGTTTTCACATTTGGTAATACATTGCTTGTGTTAGGGGAAAGTCAACCAGAACCTCCAAGCAAAAGTCGTCGGTATCTTCCTTCATTACTTTACACAAATAGTAAGCTCCGTTTGAGAATTCTTCTATTGTCTCATCGCTGATGTTGCTAAATCTTTGCGGTAGAAAAATGACATTCTCTTCCAACTCCATTAAAACTCGCGCTCCATACTTTGTTTTCGTTTTCCGTACATTTTTAATTGAATACGATTTGTTCGGCTCCATATCTTTAACTGCTAATATGGGTTTTTGGACACTATTGTTCTGATTGAAGTCGTCCATAGCAGCAACGGAAAAAGTTGATGATCCTTGACGTTGTTTTAGATTCATTTTCGAATTTGTTGTTTCTTAATTTTCTTGGTAGGTAGCACTATAAACTGAGGAGCTCTTAACTGCACCGATCGAAAGATGAACTACAACTGAATATATGCAACCAAAGAAAATAGTATTTATGACAAGAAATTTAAATTTTTAGTTTAGTTTATATCTAGAACTTAGAGGACACGGTGAGAGAGAGAGAGAGAGAGAGAAAGAGAGAATTCCAACCACAACAAAATGGATAAGAAGAAAGATATTACAATGAAAGAATCTTGGACAAAGAAGATGCAGTATGCAGTGGTGAAAAATCCATTTAAATCAGATAAGGAGTGGAATAGCTCTTCATCATCACCGTCATCATCATCATCATCATCGCCATCAAAATCAAATATACCTTATAATAAAATTAATAATAGTATGTATTATATACTAAACACATAAATAAAACACAATTTGATTTCATTTTAATAAACTTTATTCGTTATTTTTCCTAAAAATTAAATTATAAAGAAATTTTAGACATAAGTGACCACAGTTAAATGAATTATAATCTTGATGCTGAGTATAGTTGTAACGTATTCCATCACCCAAGTATTGGATTACTTCATACGGTGGTTGCAAGTTTCCAAAACTATCAAAATATTCCTTTTGATTCTTATTTTTATAATATGCTACCCAATGAGTACCAGGACCCTCAGATGTATCAAGATTAACGATACCAGATTCTTGTTGATGAGGATGCCTTGGTAAGGTATCTACCATAAAAATACCTCGAAAGTGTGGTAGATTCTTTGTATATTTCATTAGATCGATATTTGTGAGGGCTCTGTTGGGTAGCTTCTTCAAAAGTTTTTTGGTTGAGGACTATAATATAATCCCAATCCTTTTTTGTAGGGTTTAAGATACAAGCCTTTACCAATAGCAATAGCTTCCATAGTTTGATTATGTCGATTTGCTTCTTTCAATTGTTTTCTTGCAGAGTTGGCTTCATTAATTGCTTTCGCGATTGCAGCACCACCAGATGCTAAACCACCAACGGCACCAAGAGCTGTTAAAATGGGTACTAGTGGTAGAAAACCTCCTACTTTGGGAATAGGTATAACACGTGGAATATCTATCAGGGATTTTTTACGTCCAAAAGACTTTTTGATTACACCTTGCGCCAATTTAATAGCATTAGGGATATCTTCTGGTTTTCGTTGCTTGATAATTTTCAATGCATTTCTAACAGTTTTTGTAAAAATTTTCTTTGCACAGCATCTTTTCACCTTTTTCTTTATTTTCTTAAGGTTCTTATTTAGCTCGTTCCCCATACCTAATTTGACTTTAGCTTTCATTGCTTTGGCTATTAACCATGCGTTTATTCGCTCACTATATTTACTATCGTTTGATTTTGCTCTTTGCCACGCCTTTTCAGCTAATATTTTATCAGCTTCGTGACGCTCATCCAAGTTCTGTGTATTACTATAAGCAATGTCGTGCTCTCTACATGCAGCGTCCAGTGGATTGATTCCTTTATCACCTCTTTCTAAGCATTCTTTTAGTTTAGTTCCTGGGCCACAAAATTGATAGCCTGGTAAATGAAGTTCAACTGGTAGAGAATTTATAGCTTTATTTAAAAGACCTCTTCCAATTACTGGTTGATATAGACTGAAATTATTTTTATAAAGGATGACCATTTTATATAACTCTCCAATTGAACTGTTTCGATATAAATGAATATAAAGGTGTGATTATTGCTTATTTATATCATAAGTTAAAATGCGGTTCGTCAAGCAAGATAAAAATATTACTGTGAAAAATATGAACCTTGTTACTAACAATGTGGCTAAAACCAGACACAGTTCCCTCCTGCCGAATTCAATTCGATGTCTTATTGTAGGACCCTCAAATTGTGGAAAGACTAATGTTATGTTGAGTTTAATAGAAAGCCCAAATGGACTAAAGTTTGCAAACATATATTTGTACTCAAAATCATTATATCAACCGAAATATGAATATCTAAAACGGTTAATAAAACCAATTCAAAATATGGGATTCTTTACGTTTTCCGAGAACGAAGAAGTGCTCAAGCCAGATGAAGCAAAAACCAACTCAATAATGATATTCGATGATGTAGCTTGTGAGAAGCAAAACAACATTCGAGAATACTTTTGTATGGGCAGACACAAATCTATTGATTGTTTTTACTTATGCCAAACATATACAAGAATTCCCAAGCATTTAGTGCGCGATAATGCCAACATGATTGTTCAAACATGAACAGGCGACATCGTCTAATAGTGGCGGGGACCCTTTCTGTAACATAAACAAGCAGCTATGAGATAAGAACATAACCGAAGCAACCAGGATAGACGATAAGCAGTTCAAACATAAACAGGCATCTAATATGACGGCGACCTTTCTCAGATAATAGAATTAGGATAGGATAAACATATATATATTTTAAGCCACAAACAAATGTAAAGATAAGAAAATGTAGATAAGAACTAGCATGTAAGTGTATATAAGGAAAGAAATCTTAAGAATAAAGTTAGTACTGAAAAGTATTCAAAGGTGTTAAGTCATTTAACATTTGGTCCTTCGAGCAATTCTTAGAGTTTTCCCCCACCAGTGGTAAGAGACTCTAAGAAATTTGAACCAGACTTAAAATTTGGTCATTCTAAAAAATAAAACTAAGTTTTCCCCCACCAGCGGTAAGAGACTTAGATTTTATTTAGAAACCGACAAAGAAGTTTTCCAGTCGCTAGAGAGCGAGGAAACTAAATATAAGCGTTACCAGAGCTACAATACTGGTAGAGAACAGATCATACAGATCTAAAAAGTGAGCAAAGTGAATTGAAAAGCGTTGCCAGAGCTACAATACTGGTAGAGAATAGATCATACAGAGAAAGTGAGCAAAGTAAATTGAAAAGCGTTACCAGAGCTACAATACTGGTAGAGAACAGATCATACAGATCTAAAAAGTGAGCAAAGTGAATTGAAAAGCGTTGCCAGAGCTACAATACTGGTAGAGAATAGATCATACAGAGAAAGTGAGCAAAGTAAATTGAAAAGCGTTACCAGAGCTACAATACTGGTAGAGAACAGATCATACAGATCTAAAAAGTGAGCAAAGTGAATTGAAAAGCGTTGCCAGAGCTACAATACTGGTAGAGAATAGATCATACAGAGTGAGTGAGCAAAGTGAATTGAAAAGCGTTACCAGAGCTACAATACTGGTAGAAAACAGATAATATAGATTTAAAACAAATAATGAGCAAAATGTCAGCATCACATAAAAAACTAGTTGAGCAGCAAATAGCAATCTGGCAGGAGCTAGAAGCGATCGAGGAAGAAGCAAAAAAGGTTACAACAAGGAAAAAGATTCAGGAATTACAAAAAAATGTAGACAAGAAATACAAGGTATTTGTAGAAAATGACAAGGCATTATGGAAATTGGGGATATCTGATATTCCCTATTTTAATGAAACATGGAACAAGCAAGTGGAAAAACTGTATAAAGAGATACAGAATGTATGCGAAGCACCGCAAATTCAAAGCAGATCTGACGAACTCAGAAAAGAAAGCAGTCAAGAAATGCAAACACAGGAAGCACAAAATAAAACGGACCAATGTTCGAATAAAGAAGTTATCGACAGAACGATGACAATACTAGCAAATTTAAGAGAAGCACTTAAAGAAGCTAACAAAACAAAGAAAGAGAAAGTGGAGTTTTTCAGAGGAAAAATACAGCGATGGAATAACCGACTTCAAGAACAGCTTATGAAGCTTTCATTAGCAGATGAAACGAAACTGCGAGAGGAAAATTTCATCGACGAAGTAGAGATCGATGTGCAAGCATGGTTGGAGGAAACTGAAAGTCATTTGGAAACAGGTGAGACGAAGTTTAACATAGCAGCCAGATATCCACAAGTTGAGTTACACAAATTTGATGGAAAATCAGAAGAATGGAAAATGTTTTCAGAGCTATTTGAAGACATTGTAGACAAAAATGAGGAAATGCCAGTATCCATAAAGCTTGACTACTTGCGCTCTTGTGTGAAGGGCGAAGCACGAATGTCTATATCACACCTATTACAAGGAGCTTCAGCAAATTACAATGAAGCATGGCATACTTTAAAAAGAAGATATGAAAATAAGAGAGTCAATTTTTCAACGCAGATGGAGCGAATTTTGAATTTGCCAAAAATAGACGCAAAATCAGCAATTAGTGTAAAAAGTTTATATGACACATCACAGGAATGCATCTATTTAATAAAAAGCTATTTTTCAAAAGAATTAAATGCAGACGAAATATTTGCTTACTTGATTCTACGCAAACTTGATAACGAGGGATTGCAGTTATATGGACAACATGTGAAGAAACCTAGGGAAATACAGAATCTTATCGATGTAACAGAATTTTTGGAGCAATTATATCAGACATTAGAGTCGCAAGGAAAAACAAATTTAAACAACGAATATAGAAGAAATTATACACATCATGCCGAATTAAACAGGGAAGTGCGAAACTGCGAATTTTGTAATAAAACAAAACATCGATTGTACAACTGCCAAAAATTTTTAGATGCAACAGTTGGTAATAGAATAGCATATATTCGAAGCAAGAGACTATGTGAAACATGTTTTAATCATAACCAGAATACTGAATGCTGGTGTAAATCAAAGTGTAGGAAATGTAATGGAATGCACAACACACTTCTGCATACCGACGACTATAAACCGCGAAAATACAATGAGGAAAAACACATAAAAAAGAAGTCAGAGAACATCAATAATAATAAAAATAAATCTATGTTTATGACGCAAAAAGAAACAAACAATAAGATGGTATTACTAGCAACAGCACAGATACAGGGAGTTTCGGTCGATGGTAACCACTGCTTACTGCGTGCATTAATAGACCAAGGATCACAGAGTTCAATGATTTCAGAGGAGGCGGTGCAAATGTTGTCCTTAGCCAAAACGAAGATTAACACGAAATTGACTGGACTATCAGATGCAACCGTAGGAGTTGCCAAAGCCAAAGTATGGTTAGATATTACGCCAAGGTTCTTAAGCAATATCAAGATGAAAGCTCAGCTGCTAGTATTACCTAATTTAATAAAACCAATGCCGGATGATTCGTTCCACTTTGAAATCGACGATTGGAAAAACTACATACTAGCAGATCCAAATCTAAATAAAAGAGATCGCATTGACATTATAATTGGTAGTGATCTCTATTCACAAATTATAGAAGAAGGTGTACGAAAGCACAATAACGTTGTTGGACAAAAAACTATATTCGGCTGGGTGATATCCGGTTCAATACAGAACGTAACATCAAAAAAGAGTTCAACAACAGCAGTAACATCAAGCATAGAAAAATTTTGGGAAACTGAAGAAATACAAGAAGATAACAATGATAGCGTAGAAGGCGACTTATGCATGCAGATGTATATGGACACAACAAAGAGGGATGAAGATGGCAGGTACGTTGTAAGGATACCATTTAAAGAAGGTTTCACATTAGGTGAATCAAAGAAACAGGCTATAGCGCGATTCTTATCGATGGAAAGAAAACAGGATGGAAATATAAAAAGCGAGTACATAAAATTTTTAAGGGAATATGAAAAATTAGGACACATGGTCAAAGTACATAGAAGAGAAGAAGGGAAAGGGAAATATTATTTACCTCATCAGGCAGTGGTTCGAACAGAGAGTCTAACAACGAAAGTCAGGGTAGTATTTGATGCATCTGCAAAAACATCAAATGGATACAGCTTAAACGACATAATGATGATTGGCCCCAGATTACAAAGAAATATTTTTGACATAATTCTTAAGTGGAGATTATGGAAATATGTACTTACAGCAGACGTGGAGAAAATGTATAGACAGATTAAAGTTGCTGAGGAAGACCAAGATTACCAAAGAATAATTTGGAGAGAACGACCAGACCAGAAGTTGGCTGAATATAAGCTAACAACAGTAACATATGGAACAGCAGCAGCCCCCTTTTTAGCAGTAAAAACACTACATCAAATTGCTAATGAGTGCGAGGATCAACTTATTGGAAATATTATAAGGAACGATTTTTACATGGATGACTTGATGACAGGTGCGAACAATAGAGAAGATTGTAGGTTTATCATGGAGAAGATAAGTAACCAATTAGAAGGAGCTGGATTTCAGTTGAGAAAATGGGCATCTAATGATCAGCATCTACTAAGTTTTGTAAAACAGGGCAGCGAGTATGCAGTTCTTCAAATCAATGGTGATGACACAACAAAGACACTTGGCATACAGTGGAATCCAACTGAAGATAATTTTAGGTTTTTAATTAATCTACCCACTATTACCCATACAACGAAAAGAAACATATTAGCACAGATAGCTAAGCTCTTCGATCCAATCGGCTGGTTAGCACCTATCACGGTAAGAGCTAAAATTTTTATACAGAAGCTTTGGCAAGAAGGTTTAGAGTGGGACGAAGAATTGAATGATCAATTAAAAATAGAATGGCATAAATTTCAACAAAGCTTAAAAGAGATAATAGCAATTAAAATTCCTCGATGGCTAAGCGTCTCAGACGAAAACGACTGTTTAGTGCAACTCCATGGATTCTCGGACGCATCAGAAAGAGCATATGGAGCGGTAATATATGTAAAAAGTAGATCAGCAATAAAAATATTAACTGCTAAAACTAAAGTGTCACCTATAAAGAATAAGAAGACGTTACCTAAATTAGAATTATGTGGTATGCATTTATTGGCGAAATTAATGGAAAAGGTAAGAGTATATTTTCCTAAGACAGTGGAAGTATTTTGCTGGAGCGATTCTATGATAGCCTTGTGGTGGATCAAGAATGAGAAAAATAAGGACAAATTTATACGCACTAGAACAACAGAAATAAGAACAAAAATTAAAAATGCCAAATGGTCACATATAAAATCAAATGACAATCCAGCAGATTTAGCTTCACGTGGTGTTTGCCCTTCAGAACTAAAAGATCATGTATTATGGTGGTCTGGCCCAAGCTGGTTAAAGAAGCCTCAGGAGAAATGGCCTCAACAAAAACCGATGGAAGAGATAACGATAACAATTGCTACTAGAACAGAAAATGAAAGAAATCACTTCATTGAAAAGCTGCTGGAAACGGTTTCGGATTTCAAGAAAATTGAAAGGATAGTTGCTTACGTCCTCCGGTTTACACAACAATTGAAAGGTTTACGGTCAGTTTCTAAGAATTTGACTTCCAAAGAACTTTGGGAAGCGAACAAAATTATAGTCAAACAACAGCAAGAACAGCAATTCGGAGAGGAATTACGGAAACTGAGAAGAAAACAGGAAATCCCTTTAAAAAGCAAGCTTATACATTTAAAACCATTTATAGACGAAGAAGGAATCCTTAGAGTAGGTGGAAGATTAAAGTATGCTATGTTGCCAATAGACCAAAAATACCCAATTATTTTGGATAAATGCAGGTTATCAGAATTAATAATTCAACATGCTCATGTGGCTACTCTACATGGTGGAAACACAGTAACAGAAGCGTATATTAAAAGAAGATATTGGATAATAGGCATAAAGAAAGCCTTAAAAAAGTGTTATCATAACTGTGTAGTATGTATTCGGTACAGCCAAAAAGCAGCAGAGCAAGTGATGGGAAATTTACCGAAGTTTAGAACAAATGTTGCATTACCATTCGAGCACACTGGTGTAGACTACGCTGGACCAGTATTAATGCGGTGTTCAAAAGGAAGAGGACAGAAAGCGTTTAAGGGCTACATCGCTGTATTTGTGTGCATGACTACGAAAGCAGTACACCTAGAAGCAGTTAGTGATTTGACGACGGAAGCGTTTCTTGCAACGCTCAGAAGATTTTTTGCAAGACGAGGTAAGAGTTCACACTTATATTCAGATAATGGCTCCAACTTCATAGGAGCAAAACGGCACCTAGATGAAGAATATCAAAATGCTGTAAGAAATAATACATCAGTCGCACAAAAGTTGGCAACAGAAAAAATCGAGTGGCATTTTTCCCCACCGGCAAGCCCTCATTTCGGAGGAATATGGGAGGCCGCAGTGAAGTCCATGAAAAATCATTTGAGAAAAGTTATAGGGGAAACAAAGCTCACATTTGAAGAGATGACAACATTTCTTTGTCAGGTGGAAGCAGTATTAAACTCACGTCCATTGGGAACATTGGGAAGTGAAATCGACAGTATTGACATATTAACACCTGGCCACTTTTTAATTGGACGTCCATTACTCGATTGTCCAGAAGATAAAGGATTCCCTGAAAGAATAGGTTCCTTAGACCGTTGGAAATTAATACAGAAACTCAAACGAGACTTTTGGAAAAGATGGAAAGAAGAATATTTAGTTTCATTACAGAAACGAGCAAAATGGAAAACAGAAAAAACTAATCTAGAAAAAGGGCAACTTGTTATTGTAAGAGATGAGAACACACCACCATCAAGATGGCCAATGGCGAAAATCGATGAAGTTCATAAAGGATCCGACGGAAAGGTTAGAGTAGTAACTCTAAAGACATCAAAAGGAACAATGAAACGGCCAATTCAAAAGATATGCCCTCTAGAGAATCAGGTAAAAGAACAAGCGGAGCGGAATGAATCAAGCGTAAATCATATCAGATTAGAACATCGTGGCAACCATAGTGGAGGTATTGCTGGTACTATGTGGATGATGGTAATAATATTATTAATCTCAATGATTGGAGCAAACAAAACTACAGAGAATTCAGTAGAGATACCTGAAGTCCATATAAATAAGTTGAAGAACAACGCCGCAATTTATTTAGATCCAATAGGAAAAATGAGTACTACTGCATCAAAATGGAGGTTAGTTGTTTACTATAATTTAGACCCATACATAGAAGAAACAATTGCTATAGAGGACTACATCATCAAACTAAAAGAACAATGCTCAAAATTAAGTAATTTTGATGAACAATGCCTTTTGATAACAGCAGGCTTACAGCGAAGGTATGACATGCTTAAAGTAAATAATAGATTATTGATAACAGATAGCAGACAGAAAAGAGCAATATTCAGCAGCATAGGATCACTGTATCATATTCTATTTGGGTTAATGGATGATGATGATCGCGAAAAATTAGAAAAAAATATGCGGAACTTACTGGACAACCAACACGATATAGATGGGTTAATTAAGAAGCAAACCTCCTTAGTAGACGCTACAGTGAATATCTTAAAGAAAACAACGGCAGAAGTGAATACCGAGTTTGCAAAAATGAATGATCATATAATGGAGATACATAATATGACTGCACAAAACCATAGATCGTATAAGACGGGAATGACATTTAACTTATTGGCCATGCAGTTAGAAACGATGTTAAGAGACTGTAAAGAAATACAAATGTCAATAATAAACATGCTAATTGACATTAATCACCAACGTGTTAATCCATTCTTAATAAGTCCATTACAGCTACAGGAAGAAATACAGAAAATCAAAATTAAACTGCCTTCAAAATTAAGGCTTCCAGGCGAGGAATCAGAAAACGAACTGCAAGAAGTACTTCGATGGATGACAGCCAAAGGAATTATAATTGGTAAGCGATTGGTAATAGATATAGAGATTCCATTATTGCAGCCGGAAGTATCAGAAGTTTTCCGAATAATTACCTTACCAATACGAAAGGAGGATACAATTATAATTCCACAAATACAATCTGAAGTGCTAATATTTAATGTAGAAAAAGATCATTATTTTCTCATGAATCAAGTACAGCTAAATCAATGCGTAAAAAAGAAACCAAAGAATTACGTATGTTATGGTAACTGGCATTGGAAAGCAACAACGGACGGCTCCTGCGAGATCTCACCTTTAAGACCAGCTGAGGTAAACAAATGTATATTCGATCAAGTGAACCAAGAAGATATGTGGGTAAAATTAGGCGCACCGAATGTATGGCTGTTCAAATTATTCAACGCAACATATATCAGCATAATATGTGGACGATCGCAGGCAAAGTGGGTAGCGGTGCCAGAACAAGGCATTCTGGAGTTGAAGCAGGGATGTAATGCTAGGTATAAAGGAGTATTTTTAGCATCGTCGCAGCAGATCCAGTCAGAGATGCACTACAATCCTGAAAATATTTGGGTTAAGAATATAATGCAAGTGAAGAAAGAAGACATTCGGCTATTTAACTTTACTGCAATCGACAAAAATGATGAGTTAGCTAAGGTACAGAAGAACCTGGATGACTTCAAGCAAAACCACCTTCACCTAAGAGCCTTGGATTTTCATCACCTCAGTGGACATACATCATTAATTTTAGTATGCATAGTAATATTAATATTGTTAGCATATTGCATAAGAGCAGCTATAATTAGGAAGAATATATTAGCACTTTCGCGCGGCCGGCAGAATGTTCAAACATGAACAGGCGACATCGTCTAATAGTGGCGGGGACCCTTTCTGTAACATAAACAAGCAGCTATGAGATAAGAACATAACCGAAGCAACCAGGATAGACGATAAGCAGTTCAAACATAAACAGGCATCTAATATGACGGCGACCTTTCTCAGATAATAGAATTAGGATAGGATAAACATATATATATTTTAAGCCACAAACAAATGTAAAGATAAGAAAATGTAGATAAGAACTAGCATGTAAGTGTATATAAGGAAAGAAATCTTAAGAATAAAGTTAGTACTGAAAAGTATTCAAAGGTGTTAAGTCATTTAACATGATTATTATGTTTAAGCAAGATGAGATGAACATGAAGCACATATACAATGATCATGTCGGAACAGATATGGCTTATAAAAAATTTATTAATATATGCGGAGAATGTTGGAAAGATAAATATGGATTTCTTGTAATAAGCAAAGACGATCCAATTGATAGTGGACGTTATAGAAAGGGATTTGATACATACATTCACCTATAATATGGCTGGATACCATTATATTCATATTAGTATGCTACTTAGCTTTCAACTGATAACATTGATATAACTAAGCTGTTCAAAAGGTGTTTAGAGCTGTTCAAAAGGTGTTCAGAGCTGTTCAAGAGATGTTTAAAAAGTGTTCAAAGCTGTTCAAGAGGTGTTTAAAAGGCGTTCAAAGCTGTTCAAGAGCTGTTTAAAAGCTGATCTGATATATTGTATGTTGTTGCTAAAATGGATGACAAAATATTAAAAGACTTGATCAAAACTAGACGCATATTAAAACAGAAATTTAAGAATATAAAATTAGGAAAAGCAGATTTAGAGAATGAATTAAAAAAGACATTTAGCCACATCACAAAACCTCTAAAAGAAATAGTCAAGCACTCCAATACAAATTATAATAAGGATAATCATAACATTAAAAACAATAAGGTACCACTAAAAGTAAAAACAAGTACTCCAGCTAAAGCACGAAAAGTCGATTTCTCAAACGAAACTCTTATCAATAGTAATGACGAAGAAGACGACGACTTTTTCTCTCAAATAGAAGATGCAGAAGATATAGTGAATAAATCAAGCGAAACAAAATTATTCTCTGAACTCGATACTACAAGCGAAGATCCAAAATCTACTGAATCAATGGTCTATTCCGACTTACAACAACAGAATCAGTTGGATAGCACATATGGACCATACAAGGGATCTGATGGTAAATGGCGAATCGGTAATAGCCCTTTCACATTACGCGATGATAAAATAATAATATCCGATAATAGTTGGAACTTTACACCCGGATTGCTTCAATTATTATTCAGCAAAGAACCATCAAATTATGACGATAAAGATCTACAAGCTTACAAAAGTATTTTAGTAAATACTAGTGCTCACAAACTTAATTTTAACAGCAATGAACGAGCAAAGGGAAGTAGAGCCTTCAAATATACCGACATCATAAAGCCATTATTAACTACATCGACTACCTCACAAAATCAAACTAAGGGAAGCGGTTTAATGAGTAATGAGTGAATAAGCAAAAGCCAAACTATATATATTGGGATGATCCAAATGAGTTGGTAGATAGGTTAAGGCTATTAGTATCATCACAATCTGCAGGACACACCAATCACAACAACGAAATAGTTTCAGTACTCGAAGAACTTAGGGAAGTTAATATAATTGCATAATTATCATATAAATAACCACAATTTTCATAAATATATATAATTGTAAAATGAGCGTCGACAAGTTCGGTCATTATTCCATAGAGAAGTCATCAAACAGTAAATTAAAAAAGAAATTTTACAAGAGCCTTGGGATTTAATTTGGACAATGATAAAAACTTGGATCTCCATTGGAAACGCTTAAGGAATATTAATGATCCTGTCGAAGACAATGATGCAGTAACAAAATCATTTGTTGAAGATAGTATGAATCGAATCAAAGTGGAATTTCAAAGAGAAAACAATTTACTAAAGCAAAATATTTACAAAGAAATCAAACAGACTCACATGCAAATTCAAGCAGAGAACTCATTGGTAAAGGAAAAAATAGATAAAGACATTGAAAAAGTTGACAAAAATCATCAATTACTTGTTGCAGATAGTATTAAACAGATAAAGGGTGAATTTAAAGAAGAAAACGATATACTAAGGGAAAAAATAGACAACGATATTAAGCAAGTCAAACAAAATCTTCAGTCACTTGTTGAAAATAGTACTACTCAGATAAGGGATTATTTTAAAAACGAAATCAATATACTAAGTGATAGAATACTTAGAGTCGTTGCAATAATATATGTAAAATTCCGAATCACGAACCAACGCGTCGACAGTAATAACGAGAATTATGTAGATGATATAAGCGAAGGGCTTGAGCGCTTTACAAGTATCGTAAATGAAGAACTAAAAAAAGGAAAGTCAATAGCTGAAATAGAAAAGAAAGTTGTTGATTTAATCTTAAATTTAGTAAAAAATGAAGAGAGGTTTAGTAGAGGAGCTACACAGACAAGCTCGTAAGAACTTTAAGCGAAGGCGAGTAATAACCAAGGGAATAGATGACCTCTGGCAAGCAGATTTAGTGGAAATGGGTAGTTATTCTACATATAATGATGGATACCGCTTTCTTCTAACTGTAATAGACACATTCTCGAAATATGGCTGGATTGTACCCTTAAAATCTAAAAACGCTATTGATGTTACTAAAGCCATGAATTTACAAACCGATGACGGCAAAGAATTCTTCAACGGAAAATTTCAAAATTTAATGAAAAAATACAACATCATTATTCTTCGTACAGTGTTTTAAAGGCGTCAATTGTTGAACGTTTTAATAGAACGTTAAAGCAGATGATGTGGAAGGAATTTAGCTATCATGGATCATATCGATGGATTGACAAGTACCAAAGTTTGATCAACGAATACAATCACAAAAAGCATCGAACCATTAATATGGCTCCAACTGAAGTGAATCGAGCCAATGAAAAGTTATTATTAAATACTGCCTACAACAACTTGAAAATATTTAGAAAGCCAAAGTTTCGGATAGGAGATTATGTTCGTATAAGTAAATATAAACACATTTTTGAGAAAGGCTATACACCGAACTGGACAACAGAAATATTCAAAATCAAAAATATAAGAATTACAAACCCAACAACGTATATTCTTGAAGACTATCAAGGGAATCCAATTAGAGGAGGATTCTACGAAAGTGAACTATTGAAAACAAAATATCCCAGCATTTATCTCGTGGAAAAAGTTCTTAAAACTAAAGGCAGTCAAGTGTTTGTCAAGTGGCTAGGATTTAGCAATGATCATAATCCTTGGATCGATAAAAATGAAATTTTATAAAATTGTAACAAATATATTTTTTTTTAAATATGTATATTGTTCATATAGTAATAACATTATTATTATTATTATTAAAAATTGTAAATAAAAAAGATTGCATCTGACTTTTCATTTCATTACTCAACCAACTTCCAAGATGTCAATAACTCTTACTTTAAGTGGAAATAAATCCATTTTATCGGCTAATTATTTTCCGCCCATAGATTTAGAGGGAAAGTATGTGTGTGGTCTCGTAGACTTTCATAGTTATCACACTATACCGAATGTTGATTACGAAAATAATTTATTTCACATTGGTGATCATAGCATTGAGATTCCTGTTGGTTCATACGAGCTTGACGACATTGCTGAATTTATTCAAAATAAATATTTTAGTATAGATCCACATGAGAAAGTGGAAATAGCCGCCAACCCCAATACACTGCAAGCAGTCGTAGGATCCAGTAAAAATAACATTTTCTTTAATAAGGAACGCACCATTGGTTCACTATTGGGTTTCAGTAAAAAAGTATTGGAAGCAGGAAAACTGCATACATCAGACTTACCCGTGTATATAACGAAAATAAACGCAATACACATTGAGTGCGACATAATTAGCGGCGCCTACATTAACAACATACCAGCTCATACAATCCATATGTTTGCATTAAATGTTAGTCCTGGCTATAAAATAGACGAGATGCCTAAAAATGTAATCTATTTGCCAGTAAACACCAGACAGATAAGTTCAATTACTGTGAAAATCGTTGACCAAAACGGTAATCTAATTAATTTTTGTGGAGAAACAATAACACTCAGACTTCACCTAAAACCGCAAGAGCAATGATTGTGTATAATAAAAGCGCATATCCAGGTGCAACTACAGTCACTTCTTCTTTACCATTTGAACTGACAAGGTCGGCAAAGTCGCAAACAACTCAAAACGCTCCACAACGTAAAAAGCTGTCATTTGAAAATAAAGAGTTTCTAAAATCTTTGGGCTTAAAACTAAAGACAAACTGAAATTAAAATGAGTCAAATACTTGATGTTTTACAAATGCCGCTCTACGATGACAGTATTATTAAAAAGGAATACCATAGCTATTCACCATATTTACAATCATATAACAGCAATGACGAGATACGGATAGCCGTTCAAAATCAAGATCTATACCTTCTACCCAGTGAGAGTTTAATTTACATTGAAGGTACAGTTACCTTAGAAAATGGAGGCGCAACAGCCAATGTAAAATTAAAAAACAATTGTGTTGCATTCATGTTTGATGAAATTCGCTATGAAGTTAATGGATTAGAGATCGATCGTACGCGTCACTTGGGTGTAACTACAACAGTAAAAAATTATGTCTCATTAAATTCGAATCAAAGTAACATGCTCAAAAATGCTGGATGGTTTTCAAAGAATGAACTTGAAATAAAGAAGGGATATTTTAATTTTTGTGTACCATTGAAAATGCTATTGGGATTTGCTGAAGACTTTAACAAAATTATTTTAAATTCTAAACATGAACTTATACTACTGAGATCGAAATCCGATGAAAATGCTGTTTATTCAACTGTTGCCACCGAAAATATAAAATTAACTATAACTAATATCATATGGAAAATTCCCCATGTACAGTTGGCTGATTTTGCAAAACTACAACTCTTTCAAACGATCCAAAGTGGAAAACCTTTATTAATAGCATTCCGTAGTTGGGATTGTCATTTCAATCCGGTACTCACACAAGGAAACAATCATCTGTGGAATATAAAATTATCACCGCAGAATGAAAGACCACGCTTCATACTTATTGCCTTTCGACGAGATCAAAAATTTCAACATTGCCATCTAACCGATGTAAAAGTACACTTAAATTCTGATACATATCCCTATGATGATCTCAATCTGAATTTTGACCGTGATCGTTATGCTCTGCTTTATGATATGTATTTGAAATTTCAACAAAACTACTTTGCACGCGATTCCCAACCCCTGTTGCTGCCTGAAGACTTTAAAGATACAGCTCCGATAATAGTGGTGGATGTAACTCATCAAAACGAAGCGATAAAAACTGGACCAATTGATATTCGAATTGAATTTCAACATCAACGAATATTCCAGCCAATACATCAGCTTATTGTATACTTATACACGATAAGTTGATTGAATACACTCCAGTGACTGGCGAAATTAAAAAAGTTGTCTAAGTGAAATGGAACAACAAAAATTTGTAACATTGGATGTGCAGGGCTTCAAAGGAAATTTCAATGAGTTTATAGTTAAAGAGTTGGCAGTAACCTTCAGCTTTAGTGAATATCAAAACTTTATCATCAAACCACCATTTGAATTTAGAGACTTATCTTTAAAATATAAAAAGCAGGCGAATTGGCTGTATCACAATCATCATGGATTTCGTTGGAACGATGGATCTATCTCTTTTAATAGCGTTGAGAATTTCTTGAGACTAAATATTAAACATAAACTTGTATATGTGAAGGGAGTTGAAAAATCGAAATGGATTGAAGAAATCTTGGGGAAACCTGTATTGAATGTGGAAGAATTTGGTTGCGAGAATCTGGAAACTCTTAGAGATACATACTTACTGCAAAGAATATGCCATTCCCATAATGGACACTGCGCTCTTGAAAATGCAATGTTACTTAGAAACTTCATCTTACATCCATAAATAAAACACATCAATTTGAATTTTTAAAATATATTATACATTTAATTAATTAAGTTTGATTGAAAATAAATGTTTTTTCTTAAATCTATTTACAAATTTTTTTTTTTTCTTATTTATTTTTATAATAGTTATAATTAATATTCTATATCCATAAATATATTTTCATCCCTACTTAACTCTAATTCTAAATCTATTTTATAATGCCGCCACGCATATGTGTTTATACTATCATTTCTAATAAACCGCTTATCATCACTAGAACTTAATGCTATCTTATGAACTAGTTGAGTATATATTTCATGTATCCTAGATCTAAATATATACATATCACCATAAATTATTTTCTTATTAACTAGACAGTCTTTATAATTGCTTAAACTTAAATTACTTACTACTGATTGTTTGACGCCTTTGGCTTTCTTAATGACTATGTTATTTGCTATACTTATTGAATACATTTTGGATCGAAGGCCAATGAACTCTTGCATAATTTCCCCCTTATTCTCATCCTTCATCATACCAAGGACTTTGGCATTTCTAAGGGGGAAACCATACAGATTATCTACGGGATATTCAGATGTATCAAACTTTGAATCGATGTCATTCCGAATATCCCTATAGAAATCATTTGTCCCGATGGTATAGATAAACGAATCGGTGTCCATATAGTTTAACCTCAAGTTGTCAAATTTGGGTTTCATATAACTATAATGGAAGTCATACATCTTCCACTTTGACAACTCGAGTACAACAAAACCTAAATATATTGGTTTGTTGTAAACCGTACGGACCCTAGACATCTCGATGGCAACCATGTCTTCTGTAAAATGAGTACAGCTGTGAAAGTTGAGCTTGGCTATTAGCGCTCGGGCTCCTAATCGCCTTCCCTTACTTTCCCAGTCGGTCACTATTTTGATGTCTTTTCGTTTATCTACATTTTCCATTGTTTTCCCATACACCGCATTGTTTAACAATTTGAAAAAATTCTTTTCGAACGTATTCTTTGCTAAACTGCGATGATGGGTATTTAGATTGATATACTCACTTAACCAACAAGACTGCTTAAATTTCAATATTTTATGTACTTTCTTCAACAACATACCATTTTCTATACATTGCTGAAGATTTCTATAATGAATTAGGCCCATATTACATTGCAAACAGTTGTTCGATCGAACAGTCACATTGTTTTTGTTTTCTGTATAAAGCTGTCAACTCTCAGTTCATCCGTGAGAGAATTGAAACGGATGAACTGTTCGCATAGCAAATACTCTGTTCGCAGGCGATGAGTGCAAACTACAAACAGAACAGGGTTGTTGTGTGGCGTAATAAAGAAGTATGCATGTTTTGGAGTGAAAAAGCTCCACTTATATCGGAAAAAGGAGGATTGCGTGAAAATAATTGCACAAAGCAACTCCAAATATGTATATATACTACGGAAAGTGTTTGACTGTTGTGTTTGCAATGTAACATAGCAAGCGAACAGATTTGACGGGAGAGTAAAATAGTTCATTTCTTTGGACTGTTCGATCGAACAACTGTTTGCAATGTAATATGGGCCTTACATAGCGAGTTTTGTTGGTTAGGTCAGTAATCAACTTTTTAGATTTTGAATTACCCACAGCTTTATTCTCAGCACAAAATGGTAAATCATTATGCGCATCATGTAGAGCCTGTGGGTAATCCAAATCTACTTCGAGTATGTATCCGATGGGAGAATCGAATGGAATTTCAAAAACGTTGAATTGCTCAATATTTTCCACCCATTCGAATCCCCCATAAGGTAAGTATTGCGACATTGCCCATCCATACAGATTATTGGCATCCAAATAAGTTAAATATGTAGATGGTTTACTTTTATCGTACCCCATCATGTACTTATTATTTGCCTTGGAATGCCTTGTACTACATTGGACAATGCCGCCTCGAATACTTTTTTGCACAAAAAGGTGCATGTCAATATTAGTGAAGAGTTCCAGGTTTATCTTTGTTGTTTTCAACATTGCATCCCACGATAAACCTGGAGCTGTGTAATATTGACAAGGATCAAGATTATAAATTTTTTGACACACTTTTCTAAAATTTTCGAAAACGTCAGTCAAGATTAAAACATCTGTTTTCAAATATAACAGCATGTACTCTTCAAGTGTTCGACATTTAAACTGTTGCCATACTTTAACCGCGTGTTCATAATCCTCAGTAGAACAAGTTTTATTTGTCAAATGACTGAAAAATTCATCCTGAGTAGGAAGAGAGGTTTCCTTCAGATGATCGAGCAAGTTGATGTATTCGTATGGGAATACACCTTTTCTTGTTAGTAATGCAAACTCATCATCGTTTGGATACATTTGCCGCACTATTTTGAAATCACTTGATGACAAATTTTGCGCTAATGCATCCAAACTCGATGCCATGAACCGAAAAGAATCCAAGAATCTGATTTCGATTGTTTTCTTTTCGCTTGCTTGTATACGTTTGGAAAGGGATACATACAATTCCTTATTTAAGGGGATAACATTAATATCACCCTCAAATAAGTTTAATTCTTTAATGAAGAGGTGGCAGTCATAACCAGAAAAATTATGGAAAAATACAGGCACAAACTTTGCAATTTGAAATTTTAAATTGCATTCGTTATGTGCCGGCCCCCTGTATTTTCCAGTTAAATGACAATGATCTGCCACTCTATCAGCCCCCAATTCTTGTTCGCAAATATGACAAGAATTGGAGTCTTTTTGGAGTTTTACCTCTTCATTGGACAAGGAGTTCATTGGCCTAACTACACTTAAATAATTATTATAAATATATCTTATATCACTAACTAAATATTCTAAAAATTTTGTGGGGGCATCTTCTCCCGAATAAATTTTAAATTTATTTAACTTACTATCATGCTTACAACTAATATAATAACTAAAGGCTATTGGTATATGCTTATTAATATTACGAGTATTACTCGCTAAATCTAAATCTATGCTACTAAGTACACATTCGAAGTCTGCATAGACAACGAATGGTACGTCTAAACTACGTTCATAATTCTTAAAACTAATTACCGCCTTTTCTATTGCAGGCATCTCTGCAACAGTCCTCCCACATATAATCTTGTGTTGTAGTAGAGTACTCTCATTGTGAGAGTACTGCAGGCAGCTGTTGCATAAAAATATTCCTCTGCGATGACTCGTACTTTGATGTTTTATCAATCTGTAACAAAAGAAAAATACAATTAGTTGAAAAAAATTTATACTTAATATAAGAAAGTTAATATAAAACAAAAATTTAAATCGTGATATAATTATAATTACCTTGAAATATTTTTAATCCACACATAGTGGAACCGCTCTCCTTCCTGCAACAGCAACAGGCTTATATGCTGCACCTTTTCCTGCTTTGTGCAATGATAAGGTCCCTCGATGTTGCCCGAAACTTCATCGAATCCGAAGACGTTGACACTCACTGTTGGATTCTGTTTCTCAAAATTATCGATGTCATTTATTGGCATGGGGAACGCCAATCCCTTAAAATCCACTTTAGCACCATTATCCAGTGCTATGAGATCAGCTCCAATGTTCTCCACATTATAATTTTGTGGTCTATGTGGATGGTTCTCGGTGGGTCTCAGAGCTGAGATGATCGCCCATTTGAAACAATAGGGATCGTCATTTTGAACATTGATGCAGGCGTGTTTTTCCTGCAGGGTTTTGGGTAGTGCGATATATGACGATCCCTTCAACGGTCGATACCTATTAATATTCATCTCTACGTGACATATTTTCAGTAGGGACCATCCACTGTCCCTTTCCTGGAACTCACCCATTTTGGAGCTGATCTGCTGGCACATATCATTGTATATCGCAGTTATATCTTCATATTTTTGCACCAAAATCATTTTGCTTTGAAACGATTTCATCTCCACCACCATTTCATCATCATCCACCACTTTAAAATATTCAGCATACAGCTCCATGTTGAACTTATATGATGCATGCTTCTCTAATGTTTTTAATAGCTCTTTGACCAATATATTTTGAGCTTTCTCAAAAAACTTTTCCGGAATGACAAGACCCTCATCCTCATTTTGGAATATCAGGGTTTGAATTCTATTCCGGAAAGATGATCTTATGCATTTAAGTCCACCACCACTTACGGGAATCCAACAATTCCTCTTATGCTTCAACGTTTTGATGTGATGATTCCAGTCTCTTCGAGAAACATCTTCATTGCAATTTGGACAACGAACGTTCTCGTTAGTTTTGACTGGTAGCCATGGTACTGCTCTTGATGTCGATGATGATGATGAAGGTGCTGCTATAGATGTTGATGGTGTTGCTGTTGATGGTGCTGCGGCTAATGATGATGATGATGGTGTTGCTGTTGATGATGATAATGATGGTGATGTCACAGATGTTGATGGCGATGCTGATGAAGTTGCGCTGGGTTTTTTGTGAATCAAATTTGTGTGTCTACGCATGACATCTAGTCGCACGAAATTTTTACCACACTCTTCACAACAGAAGTTTGTATTGGTGTGTTTACTCTTAATATGCCTTTTGAGGTTGTGCATTGCAGTGAACTCCTGCCCGCAAACATTGCATATGAAGCTCTTCATTTTTATTTTTGTTTCAAATATTTCACTTGTTTTAGATTAGATTAGATTGTTTAGATTGGATGTTGTATTAGAACACTTTTCTTTTAATTGTTATTAAATTTGTTTATATTTTATTAACGTTTTAAATACTATATTTAACTTTTTCAGAATTGTCACTTGATAGTAAATAATTAATATTGTTCAGTTTTAATTGTTGTTAAATTTGTTTATATTTGATTAACTTTTTTTTTTAAATAGTATATTTAACTTTTTTCTTGTTCTTGAATAGTTCACTTGATAGTAAATAATTAATATTGTTCAGTTTTAATTGTTATTAAATTTGTTTATATATTATTAACTTTTTTAAATAGTATATTTAACTTTTTTAACTTTTACTTTTACAGAAAAATGAGCAACTTTTCTTTTATTTTACAACTGCAACTTTTAGAACACTTTTCTTTTAATAAAAATTAGATCTTTACTCTTTGGCGACACTTTTACAATTGATTCTTTCTTCTCGCTGGAGCTAATTTTATGCTCGCGGATCGAGCTGAAGAGACCCCAACCACAATAAATTATTTGACTATTAAAAAAGAACAAAAAAAAAAAAAAAACAACGACTCTATATCCAGCCATCTGCATCCACTCAAAGTTCAATATACAAACAAATTCGTCTATATTCTAAATGAGCACTTGCGTTTGTTTACATTATGATTCTATACAAAAACAAAAATTTCTAAAAGTCCGTTGAGAAAAGAAAAAAGAGCAACAACAACGACATGGCAAAACTACTACCCAGCCAGCTGCATTTGCATCCACCACCCATCTGTACTGAACATAAACAATACTCCTATTAAAAACATTTTGAGTATCCCCATATTCTCCAGCCGTTTATTCCCATTATGATTCTAATTTACGACTTTTTATTCTGAGAACTATTTGTAAACAGAAAGTATCGAAAATGTCAACTCCAATTCCGAGATTGAAATAATTGTATTAATATATGTACGAGTAAATTCAATAAGTGTGATCGCGAGCGAACCGACCACTTGAAATGCCCATAACTCATTTACTAAATCTACAACAACCACATAGCAAAATGACGAAAAGCAATCAAATGAGAGTAATAAAAAAAAATATTTTCCAACAACAACGCTACGCATATTCAGAACAACAACAACAACAATATCAAGTAGCACAAACGATACGCAAGCGGGCAGAGATCAAGGCAGAGAACACTCGCAACAATCAGCACGCCGAGCTATGTATATACATATGTCTGTCTGTCCGTCTATATATGTGTATGTCCGTCTGTCCCTCCCCTTCCTCCCTCCCTCCCCCCCCCCTTCTTCAAACTATCGCCCTCTCGCTCACTCTCACATAACCATAGCACGCTCCGCCGGGCAGCGCAGTCGCTACCATAGCACCTCACGGCCTACCATAGCACCGCACGCTCCGCCGGGCAGCGCAGTCGCTACCACAGCACCTCACGGCCTACCATAGCACCGCACGCACCGCACGCTCCGCCGGGCAGCGCAGTCGCTACCATAGCACCTCACGGCCTACCATAGCACCGCACACTCCGCACACTCCGCCGGGCAGCGCAGTCGCTACGTTGGCCCAGAAGATACATATACCCACTACTTGTATGTCCGTCTATATGTCCGTCTGTCTGTATATATGTCCGTCTGTATCTATGTATGTATGTCCGTCTGTCCATTTTGCCACGCCCCAATCTGTCACACCTACTTATTACCACACCCTTTTTCTACGCCCACTTTTGCCACGTCCACTTTGTCTGCCCACGTTGCCACACCCACTTTGACACGCCCACGTTGGCCCCTGTTGCCACACCCACTTTTGACACGCCCACTTTTCCACGCCCATTTCCTCCCTCCTCCCCGTCCTCCCCCTTCCTCTCCTTCCCGGTGTCCGTCCGTCTGTCCGTCCGTATTTATATCTCTTTCTCACTCCCTCCCACACAACCGTATAGCGCTATCTCACTCTAACACACGCAAAGCATAGCACCCAAATAGCACCCAAATTTCAGTTGTGCCAGAACCGCCTTATACCTACTACTGCTATTAGCTTTTTAAGCGTTTGTTTCATCCTGATCAGCGCAGAAATTTAGGCGGAAACTCAAGAATTGACGTTTTCTTCATAAAAATTAAAAAATTGTATGAAAAATCGCATGATTTTCTTGATGACAAAATACGCGTATTAAGCTAATGGTCTCTACTTTCTTAAAATTTAGAAAATTATATAGGCTAATTATGCATTTCTCTAAAGAAAAAAATTAATATGTGGCAAGATTATAAAAAGTGGGTTTTCTCTAAAAGTAATTTTTCGACAAAATGTTACTTTATATAAATAAAAAGTGTTTCATACTCCTTTATAACGGTATCCTATAGGGAAGCCTTTCATAGTTTAGGAGATATATTGACAAGAATTTAAATTTTCGACGACTCGATAATTAAAAAAATAAAGAGGAAAAAAACTGTATTTGTTGTTATAATCGGCATAAAAACTAAACACAAACAAATTGGAGTAATGCCGCAACGGTAAAGTTATTTATAATTAATTCCTTTTGGTTATACAATTTTTGGTAATAAAGTTTAAATTGGCTGACGTCTATGAATACCAACAACATTTTGCGTTTAGATTCTTTTTTGTCCTTAGGAACAAATTATTGAATTCGAAAGATGTACTAAAAATCGTAGATATTTCTGATACCTTTATAACGGTATCTACATTGACCTGATATGTGCTAAAGTTTAGTAGATATAGACGGTTAAATTTCAAATTTGTGGTCAGAGCCAGAAACAAAATTGAGAAGTTTGTACTAAAGCCGATTTAAGCCGAAGTTTCTTCATTGGTTTTTGGGATCTACAAAGAATTTTGTTCGCTGTTGAAAGCTTTACCTGGCTACGAAAAACAGGTATACCTATATATTTTTGCCGGTTTCGGAATCAAGCAGATCTTATATGGATTCTTATTATATCCATTCATTATTCTATCGTATTAATTTGCATTGTTATCGATTTTAATTTTACCTCATTTAATTCCATTCTTCATATATGGCTGTGAGTTATTTTCAACTATGAGTACAACAGCAAATTGAATTGTACTTAACATGATAAGTCGCTAGGCTTATGGGCTAACACGAGATTCTCATATTTGTCTGCATAATAAAAAGCTGTATGGCATTTTATTGACTTGCTTGTTGGTTAAAGAACTTTTATAATTAGAAATTTTATTACATTAGATAATATTGTAATTTCCAAGGTGAAATTTCTTATCTAATTCGGAGATTTTATCAACTTTGTCAGACTCTGGAACTATTTGCTTTGTAGCATTCAGGATGCTAACGTCTACTAGAACGCTAAACGTTTATTTTTTCAACGTTTTACGAATAGGTAGCAAATATTTTAAAATCCCTTTATACCTCTTGTTTTCTATCATATAATTCCTAAACTTATATACATACATAAAGTATTTAATATAAATAAACTTCAGTCGATAAGAACAAGACACCATAATTCCAACAGGTCAATTCAGGGTTTTACGAACAATTTCTCGTAATATTCATGTATTTTTTATTTAAAGCATTTTCAAGGACTGAAGAAGAGTTCTGAAAACTGAAGAAGATAGCTTTCCGAAGTTTTAAGATAGAAAGGCATGAGTCCTTGATATTTTGGCCAGGTATCCACAGAAGACTGAAACAGTGAATCTGAGACTGATTCAACAGCTTACACTAAGTCAAGAACTGATCCTAGACTTCGTATAAAGCATATCGGTGTGTCATTTCGATGCTCGTTTAATGACTATTATTGTTTAGTCATTTATACGTGTTTTTCCCTCCATTTATGCAGACTAAAAAGACGACACTTTGCGTTTGATTCAATAACGGCATGTTCTGGAATTCGTATAGAAGAAAGATTAGAGAAAGAAAGTGTGTCTACCATAAAATTTATAAATGTTGCTGTTTGTCAACTGTCAGGATTTTTTGATGCTAATCAAGTGCTTTTATGGGGTTTTTTGTCTTTTAGGTTTATTATTAGAATTGAAAAAAAAAGGTTTACTTTTATTGGTATTTATTAGGCCACGCTCAGCCCTCTTTACATTTCTTTCCGAACAACTATTAATATATATATCTTCCGGTTTTTCTCACTGAAAATTGATATCAAAATCATTTCACTTGTTTACATTTAAATCCAAAGATACATAAAACCTACTTTTATAACTGTTTTTACTCTATTCCTGCACACGTTTTTATTGGCGTGACATGACATGTTATGCGATTATCATGAGTTCATCCATGATAAAAAAGAAAAAGTTGAGGCAAGGAAATTGCATTTTCTTTTCTACTATTTGTGGTATTTATTAACCCACACAAAAGGCTCTTCTGAGTGGATTGATATCAAATTGTAATGTACTAATTTTATGCTGGTCAATTAACTTTTGTATAAAATCTGAACTCTTCGGTTTTTTACTTTCTCATTGATAGGTTTATCATTTACTTCTTTGGATAGTTTATGCTAATTTTATGATATTGAGGAAATTAATAAAATTGGGACAATCTGCAACAGCTCTTACGAATGGCTGGACGACTAGTCTAAAAGAGCATGTGGAAGATGGTGGAATAAAATTTAAGCGAAAAATTAAAGTAATGATTTTGCCTTCACATCTTACTTTATGAATACAAACCGTAAGGTAACAGACCGGAGAGAGGTAACAGAATACGCTCTACGATATACATTTTTTGGGCTACTTTCAAATAAATATGTCCATTTCCGAGGAAAAACATTTATGTTTCATATTTATATAAAAATACTTATAACTTCTAAACTGTAGGGCTGATAGTAAATTAGTGTATGATGAACATTAAGGTAATGAATATAATAGATAATCAACCAAGGACTTTATGAATTATAGCAATTTGATTACGTACCCTTATTTGACCTTGAGACCTCATGAATCCAAAATCGCGCAAAAAGAAAACACAAAAAATCTACCAAAAAACTCTAATTCACATCTGTTCCGAAATAACTTATCTCAAATTTTTATTGTTTATTTTATTTTAAAGAAAAACTGAACCGGCCTGCTACACAAACTTAATCCGTATAGAACCAGCCGGAAGAGCCACAATATTACATGAAGAAACTTTCGCCATTTTTATGCGCTCTCTCTCTCTCTCTCTCTTGTGATTATACATTTCGTACACCAACAAAACACTGTCCAAATCGGTGGTCGAACCTCCGGGGCTGTCCCATTACGGGGAATTCTCTCTCGAAAACTTTTAAACAACACATATTTACATTGAACTTGTTATTCAATGATCATTGTGTAATATGGGGGTTTAGTACGTCCAATTTGCAGATTTTTACAATATACAACCAGTAAGAAAGCTATATTCGGCCTGGCCGAATCTTAGATACCCTACACCTAAGTTTTGAAAAAATTTAAACTGAAAATAGAGGAATATATGGTTATAAGGAAAGCTCAAGGATCACATTTAATCACAGATGGGTATAAATTCAGTGGCGAAGCTAGGGTGGGGCGGGGATGGCGGGGGTGGCGGTCCACTCTGGGCGGCAGTTGTGGAAATCAAGTATTGATTGATTGAATTCTAGGAATTTTTGGGGTTGCAAGTTGATTAATCGTCTCGGGCTCCATGAGACCTAGCTACGCCTTAGTATTAATAGGTGTGGTCATTACCTTTTTCAAAACTAAATAACTAGCTTAGTTGTTTTATTATTGTGTTCAAATTTATACTTTATTTCCGTGGTAATAAACTTGTTTTCATGAGCTATAGTATAGCTCAACAGGGGTGTCAAACTCATTTAGGTCATGGGGCATTTCTCATGACTGATAAGATGCAGGCGGGCCAAGTACAACCAAAAAATAATAGCTTATGCAAGATAAGCTTTAAATTAAATTTTAATTACTTACCGATGCTATTTCGACGACTTTAATGGTCTCTGATTTAAAGTAATAATATATAATTGCTATGTTATTGTTCATATTTAAGCATTTATTTAATTCGAAATATTTACAGAATTCTAATTAGTCTTTTTTACCGGACGCTTGAGAGCGCTTTTTTTCTACTAGTTTTTCAATATCTGGATTCAAAGACTGGGAACAAACAATCTTTGTTATGGCAGATAAATGTTTATCAGTTAGCCTTGTTCTATGAATGGTCTTATTTATTTTCATGCATGAAAATAATTGTTCGCACAAGTAAATTTCTGCAGCAAACTTTTTTATTTCTGGATATCTATCGCCTAAATAGGAATATATTTTGGGAATTCCTACTTCGCGATATTTATCTTTTAAAATCGAGTCATTCTGGAAATCAATTAATTCTAGTTGTATCGAAATGGGAGCTTTTTCAACTTCAAAGGAAAAAGGTGCAATAAAAAGAGAAAAAATTTGTTCTAAATCTTTAAAATCATTAAAACGTTTATCGAACTCTTTTTTAATTTCGTCAATTTTATTGCAAAATTGTGAAAATGAGCAATTTTGATTTTGCATTTTTAATTGTTCACACGTAGGAAAATGCGTTAAAACGTTTTTTTGTAAATGACTTTTAAACAAAGTTAGTTTTTTTACAAAACTCGTTATTGCATCGTACATATTCGTTATTAATTGATCTTTGCCTTGCAACATAATATTAAGATTATTTAGGTGGCATGTAATATCTGTCAAAAATGCCAGGTCTTTTAACCACAAAGGGTCTTTTATAACTGATATATGTTTGTTCTCTTCATCTTTCATTTCAAGAAATACAATTATTTCCTCCAAAAGCAGATAGAAGCTCTTCAAAACTTTGTGACAGGACAACCAACGAACTTCTGTGTAATAAGAAAGATCTTCGAATTCGGATTCGAAATCTCGAAGGAACGAAATAAATTGGCGATGGTTAAGTGCTCTTGATCGAATAAAGTTCACTATCTTTGTTACTGTTTTAAGTACTTCGTCCATTTTTAATATTTTTGAACAGAGAACTTGTTGATGAATAAGGCAATGGAAAGTCCTGATTTTTGGTTTATCTGGATATTCGCCTTGTAATTTTTTTGAGAGCCTTGACACAAATCCTTTAGTTTCACCCGTCATTGATTTAGCGCCGTCAGTTGTTACAGAAACAAGTTTGTCAAGAGAGATTTTAAAATTTTCTAAAATCCTCCATACGGCATCAAAAATATCTTCACCAGTTGTAGTTCCATGAAGAGGGATAATTTCCAGCAATTCTTCGATGATCCTCATGTTATTATCGCAACCACGAAAAAAAACAGCAACTTGTGCAACATCTCTTACATCCGTGCTTTCATCAATCGCAATTGAAAAAAACTTGACATTGGTAGATATTTCCTGAAGCTGTGAACTGACGTTATCTGCTATTTCAGTAATTCTTTCTGCTACTGTATTTCTTGATAACGATATATTCCGAAATAAGTGTACCTTTTCTGGACAAACCAATTCCGCAGCTTTTATCATACATTGCTTGATCAAAGAACCATCAGTAAATGCTTTTGAATGTTTTGCTAATAAATAGCTTATTTCGTAACTGGCTCTTGTCGCTGATTCATTACTTTTCACAAATTTTGTAAGCGATCGCTGCTGGCTAATGAGTGAATTTTTCATTGTTTTCAATTTTTCTTCTCTTATTTTCCCTTGGAAGCACGAAAATTGCTCTACGTGATAAGTGCTATAATGTCGCTTTATATTGTATTCTTTAACAACACTTATTGATTCTTTACAAATGAAGCACGTGATTTTATTATTCACTTCCACGAAAAAAAAGTTTAGCTCCCACCTTTCTTGAAATTTTCTTCCCTCGGCATCAATCTTTCGTTTTTTATTTAGCGTTGCAAGTGACATTTTCTGTATAAAAATTGAGATTTAATTTAAATGTAAAAAATTAACACAAACACCACTTACTTACTTTGTTTAATAAGTTATAATAAAACACAACCCACAAATTCGTAAAACACAGATCAGGACAAAAAACTAGCGCAAATGCCTTCCTATTGGCCTATTTACTTTATGAACATCGACTGTTTTCATCATGCCTTATCGAACGACTGTGACGCGAAATGCTTCGAAACCAAGCATTAACAAAACTAACGAACAAGAATATTACCGTTAGCCAGCGTAAAAAAATGCATTCGTAATGAAGTAAAACAAAGAAAAGGATTGTGGCACCAAGTGCTTGACCGTCACTGTTATAAGAGTTGTAAAAACAAAGAAATGAAGCATGAAAAGAACATGAAGAAAACACAAAGAAAGAAAAAAGCTGAGAACACCGAAATAAAAAAAGAGAAAGAAAACGAAGAGCAAAAAGTGCTGCTCTCAAGCAGACTAGATTTTTATGCTGTCAAAAAACCCACAAAATTTATATAATGAGAATAATATGCGCTGCTGAGTAGGTGGTAGCTATGAGAAGTTTTTTTTGCAAGCATGTTTTTGCAATAATATCCCGATTATTATAGTTAGTTCCTTTGTAGCATATTGTTTTGGTTTTTATTTCATTTAAAGCATTGCGGGCCACAAAAAACATATCGCGGGCCGCATGCGGCCCGGGGGCCGCAAGTTTGACACCCCTGAGCTATACTGTACAAGTAGTGTAAAAGTGGGCGGACCGCACCCACTTTTGATGTAATAATGTTTTTTTGGAAAATAAGTTATCTAAAGTTTTATTCAAGAAGTTTATATATGAATATATTTATTACATTATATGCGTGGTGTAAATACATACACCGCCCATATTTTTCCGGCTTCAACGTTTTTCACTTGCAATGGGATTTGAACTCGCAACCTGACTGGCAAGATTGTATAGCTATTTCGGAACATGCCAACGTTCCTCATCAGCAATCCTTTGTCGGTGTTTATTCTTACAACATTCGCTATATAAGCTTCGTCGCTTGCAATGTGAATTACAAGCTCTAGAAGAGACTTAGAAGCAAATAATTGTACACACCACAAGTTGTTTTTGTCAAATCTGTTTCAATACTATTCATATAATAATAATAATAATCATTTGTGTATTATAATAATTCAATACTATAATAATAATACACAAAAAGAGCGTGGCGCGCTCATATTCGCAAAAAATGCTCCTATCTCATGCTTGATTCCGAAACCGGCCTGCATAGAGAGAGCATGTAAAACACAAATGCAAACAGATTTGACAAAAACAACTTGTGGTGTGTACAATTATTTGCTTCTAAGTCTCTTCTAGAGCTTGTAATTCACATTGCAAGCGACGAAGCTTATATAGCGAATGTTGTAAGAATAAACACCGACAAAGGATTGCTGATGAGGAACGTTGGCATGTTCCGAAATAGCTATACAATCTTGCCAGTCAGGTTGCGAGTTCAAATCCCATTGCAAGTGAAAAACGTTGAAGCCGGAAAAAAAAATATGGGCGGTGTATGTATTTACACCACGCATATAATGTAATAAATATATTCACATTTCTCAACGTTTGGAAATATGCAAATTAAGTAATTAATTTGCATTGAAAATTCAATACTATAATAAGTTTATATATTTTACAATATAAGCATCTTTTGCCTGTGTAACCTTAAAGTGGGCGGATCACGCACATATTTGGCATAGTAACGGATAATGCTTCTCTATACTCAGGAATGAAATTTTGTTGTCATAACTTAAAAACGAACGCTTATATCACATTTCTAATAAAAAATAGGCGTGGTCGTGGACCGATTTTGCCCATTTTCAATACCAACCTGCACACCCCCATAAACAATATTTCTGCACAATTTCATCACGATATCTTTTCCGGTTCTCCAGTGATCGTGATTTCAACAGACAGACGGACGGACATGGCTAAATCGACTCAGGAGGTCACGCTGATCAAGAATATATATACACTTTTCTATACCTATCGTCTCTATTTCTATGCGCTACACATTTCGTGACAAAGTGAATATACCCTTAACCTTAAGGTGTAGTGTATAAATATGTACATATATAGTTTGCGAATCCCAAAGAGAAAGATATATTGTCTATTCCGTGGATTATATGGTAACCAATAATTGCGGGGTCCGGCTGTAGGATTATTGGCATTAGTTTATAACGTCAATAGCGATGAAAATGTATGCAATTTATTGCATTGTACTATTATATTTTTTCCATCTTTGTCACTTAGTAAAAGAATTTATCTTAAATTTCAAGTATATACATAGTTATTTTCGACTTTCACTAGTTGAGCCACCCAAAAGAACTCATATACATAGTTATAATATTAATAACATTCAGCTTCCATTTCTGATGTTCTGCCGAATTGTATCAACATGTGCTTCGGAAAATAAAAAAAAGATAAAATTGTTGTTGTTGGGGCCTGCTCCTCATTCTACAACAACAACAACAACAACTCGATTGGCGTTTCCGCTCGGATCTCGATATGCTCCAGGTATTAAATATATTGATATGCCGACTAAAGTATTCTTCTTCTTAAATCTTCTGCCTATACGAATTCTTCAAGAGCACGCTATGCTCGGAACGTAGATCGTGCCAGCGCTTTACATAGCTTGGACATCGAACAAGAAGCAGAACAAAGCTAGGAAAAGCAAAATTTCTTTCAAAAACCTTAAAATGCAAAATTTAAAACAAATCCAGGCGAATCGCACCGTTCTTCTCATCGCCCGCTGTACTCAAGAATTTGATCGTTTCTTTCTTTCACACTTTACTTGGCATGCGAGTTCTGGATCGATCTCTTCTTACGCATATTCGCTTGCATTGTTAGTGCAAAATAACAGAAGCAAAGTCGATCTTCCGCTCCCTTCATACTCATTAAAAAGATCTTCCGTACCCATCACTCATTAGGAGATCATTCAATTTTGCTTTGTTACGAGCGCTGAGAAAACCGAAGCATGGCAAAGAGAGTAACTTCGCGCAAAGAGTATAAATAGTAAAGAGATATTATGACTCAAAATTTTCGACTAACGGCAGATTTTCATGTGCCATTATTACAATGCAGTCGAGAGCGCTGCTACGGCGAAAATGATTATGTGTAAGAAGAGTTGATCGATGCAGCAATCGTATGCTAGATGAGGAGTGAGAGAAATAATTGGTGAATTGCAATAACAATTCTAACATAATAACAATAACTAACGAGCATATATTCGCAAAGAGATTGCATGAAACATTTGTTGCCGGCAACATCGTGATTTCATGTGCGAAGATTAGGGCAGCTGTTAATTAGCAGGACTTAGCACTGTAAAGAACAAAACATCTCTGTAAAGCAGGAAACCGAAGATAAAAACGAACTACTTTACAGAGTACAAAACTTCTTTTGTATTCTACGCTGATAGCAAAGCAAAATTGAATGCTCTACTAATGAGTGAGTGGTTCGGAAGATCTTTGCTAATGAGTATGAAGGGATCGCTAGATCGACTTTGCTTCTGTTATTTTGCACTAACAACGCAAGCGAATATGATAAAGTGTGAAAGAAAGAATCGATCAATTCGTGGAGTACAGCGGGCAATGAGAAGAACGGTGAGATCGTTTGCTTCGTTTGCTTGTCTTACAATAACAAACCATGTGCAGCCGTCCGTCCGCCTGAAATCGTTTCAAATTTTTCATTTTATGGTTTTTGAAAGAATGTTTGCTTTTTGTAACTTTGTTCTGCGTCTTTTTCGATGCCCAATCTTTGTAAAGCGCTGGCATGATCTACGTTCCGAGCATAGCGTGCTGTTGAAGAATTTGTTTTTGGACAGAAGATCTATTTAATCGGCATATCAACAAATTGAATACGGTATACGAGTAACACTAAAATATTAATGGAAGCAAACTTATGGAAATATTTATATTATATGTCTGTGGTAATACAAGGTATAATTTGAAATAAATCTACTACAGTCTAATAGCCCCGATGTTATTAGTAATACTTATTAAACAACAACACTTATTATGTAACATTATATAAATTACCATACATATATATGAAGCTAATTTTTATTATTTATTATTATATTATTTTTCCAAAAGTCTTCGCAATTTTACATCTGCCATTGATCCAGGTTTCGTTTTTTGGGGTAATTTTCTCGGTTTCTTTCTGTTTTAGCCACTTTGACTATTTTCAAATTAGAATGGAAATTAGATATTTCAAAATTTGCTTAATGTGGCCAAAACAATTCTCATTTGGATTAAACCATCTCGGGAAAGAAACGTTCGAAGAAAGATCCTGACACAACATTTCTGTATACAAAAAACTACAGTGAAACGCAACTTTATTTGCAAAACCCCTCCGGTAACTTTTTTAATACATGCTTACAGCACTTTGCGATTTGTTTTAAAAAAGGTCTTTTTTAAGAAAAGTTGCCATGAGTCGCATTTGCATGAAAAAATTATACAAGAATTACTTATACAAGAAAATTATACAAGAATCAATAAGTATTACTAATAACATCGGGGCTATTAGACTGTAGTAGATTTATTTCAAATTATACCTTGTATCACCACAGACATATAATATAAATATTTCCATAAGTTTGCTTCCATTAATATTTTAGTGTTACTCGTATAACGTATTCAATTGGATGATATGCCGACTAAATAGATTTTCTGTACAAAAACAAATTCTTCAACAGCACGCTATGCTCGCAACGTAGATCGTGCCAGCGCTTCACAAAGGTTGGACATCGAAGAAGAAGCAGAATAAAGCTACGAAAAGCAAAATTTCTTCCAAAAACCTTAAAATGAAAAATTTAAAACAAATCCAGACGAATCGCACCGTTCTCCTCATCGCCCGCTGTACTTCACAAATTGATCGTTTCTTTCTTTCACACTTTACTTGGCATGCGAGTTCTGGATCGATCTTTTCTTACGGATATTCGCTTGCATTGTTAGTGCAAAATAACAGAAGCAAAGTCGATCTCCCGGACTGGTGTGAAGTTAGCAGACGGCAAATTGGTTTGTTTACAAAGTTAACAGAGTTCTGTTAATAACAGCGGCGAATATGTTAACAACGGACACTTAACAGAGAAATTTAACAGAAAATTCCGTTTAACAGCGTCTTAACAGACATTTTATAGAATAATAGATATCGGTTAACAGATGGCGCTTATACTTAACAGAATTAGCTGAACACTTTTATCCAATTGTACAACCCAATAATTATAAGTACACACACAGCTGTACCTTTTCTATTTTCTCTTTTTTTTAAAGACTAGATTTTTTCAGAAGTATAACAATTTTTTAAATAAAACATTTGTTTATTTAAAATAGATTCTAATAATTTTAAATAAAACCCAATATATTATTTAATAACGTAGCTTTCTGCTCTCAACTATTTCTGCTGCTTCAAAAATATTTAAGGACACGTACGTACGAACATTTAAGAATACGTACTCTGAATAAAAAAATTCAAAAGAAATGATCATGCAATACCGAGACTTTCATTCAGTTGTAACCTATAATTTTAATATATCATGATAAATTACAACATATCATCAATACATGTCTCACAAAAAAGCGAAAGAAGGAGGATAGCAATAGAAAGCGTAATGACATCTAAGTTTATTCGGGAATCTCCTTCAACAAATTTTACAAAACCTTTCCTATCGTACAGATTTTAAAAATTCCACATAGACAATAATGACAATATAACCACCATAAAAAATCCAAATACAAATGATGCGTGATGCCACCTAGTTTCGGTTGTACTATGGACCATTGCGAACTACTGACACAAAGTTGGTCCAAATCGGTTCCTACAATTTTTTTTAATTTAGCCCTGAAGTTTACTCTATTTGCTCTGTAAACGAAAGTGACAATGTAATCCCCATAAAAATTCCAAATACAAATGATGCGTGATGCCACCTAGTTTGGGTTGTACTATGAACCATTGCGAACTATTGACACAAAGTTGGTCCAAATCGGTTCCTACAATTTTTTTTAATTTGGCCCTGAAGTTTACTCTATTTGCTCTGTAAACGAAAGTGACAATGTAATCCCCATAAAAATTCCAAATACAAATGATGCGTGATGCCACCTAGTTTCGGTTGTTCTATGGAACATTGCGAACAACAGGAACACAGTTGGTCCAAATCGGTTCCTACAATTTTTTGTAATTTGGCCCTGAAGTTTACTCTCTTTGCTCTGTAAACGAAAGTGACAATGTAATCCCCATAAAAATTCCAAATACAAATGATGCGTGATGCCACCTAGTTTCGGTTGTTCTATGGACCATTACGAACAAGTGGAACACACTTGGTCCAAATCGGTTCCTACAATTTTTTTTAATTTGGCCCTGAAGTTTACTCTATTTGCTCTGTAAACGAAAGTGACAATGTAATCCCCATAAAAATTCCAAATACAAATGATGCGTGATGCCACCTAGTTTGGGTTGTACTATGGACCATTGCGAACTACTGACACAAAGTTGGTCCAAATCGGTTCCTACAATTTTTTTTAATTTGGCCCTGAAGTTTACTCTATTTGCTCTGTAAACGAAAGTGGCAATGTAATCCCCATAAAAATTCCAAATACAAATGATGCGTGATGCCACCTAGTTTCGGTTGTACTATGGACCATTGCGAACTACTGACACAAAGCTGGTCCAAATCGGTTCCTACAATTTTTTTTAATTTAGCCCTGAAGTTTACTCTATTTGCTCTGTAAACGAAAGTGACAATGTAATCCCCATAAAAATTCCAAATACAAATGATGCGTGATGCCACCTAGTTTGGGTTGTACTATGAACCATTGCGAACTATTGACACAAAGTTGGTCCAAATCGGTTCCTACAATTTTTTTTAATTTGGCCCTGAAGTTTACTCTATTTGCTCTGTAAACGAAAGTGACAATGTAATCCCCATAAAAATTCCAAATACAAATGATGCGTGATGCCACCTAGTTTCGGTTGTTCTATGGACCATTACGAACAAGTGGAACACACTTGGTCCAAATCGGTTTCTACAATTTTTTTTAATTTGGCCCTGAAGTTTACTCTATTTGCTCTGTAAACGAAAGTGACAATGTAATCCCCATAAAAATTCCAAATACAAATGATGCGTGATGCCACCTAGTTTCGGTTGTTCTATGGACCATTGCGAACAACAGGAACACAGTTGGTCCAATTCGGTTCCTACAATTTTTTTTAATTTGGCCCTGAAATTTACTCTATTTGCTCTGTAAACGAAAGTGACAATGTAATCCCCATCAAAATTCCAAATACAAATGATGCGTGATGCCACCTAGTTTGGGTTGTACTATGGACCATTGCGAACTACTGACACAAAGTCGGTCCAAATCGGTTCCTACAATTTTTTTTAATTTGGCCCTGAAGTTTACTCTATTTGCTCTGTAAACGAAAGTGACAATGTAATCCCCATAAAAATTCGAAATACAAATGATGCGTGATGCCACCTAGTTTCGGTTGTTCTATGGACCATTGCGAATAACAGGAACACAGTTGGTCCAAATCGGTTCCTACAATTTTTTGTAATTTGGCCCTGAAGTTTACTCTCTTTGCTCTGTAAACGAAAGTGACAATGTAATCCCCATAAAAATTCCAAATACAAATGATGCGTGATGCCACCTAGTTTCGGTTGTTCTATGGACCATTACGAACAAGTGGAACACACTTGGTCCAAATCGGTTCCTACAATTTTTTTTAATTTGGCCCTGAAGTTTACTCTATTTGCTCTGTAAACGAAAGTGACAATGTAATCCCCATAAAAATTCCAAATACAAATGATGCGTGATGCCACCTAGTTTGGGTTGTACTATGGACCATTGCGAACTACTGACACAAAGTTGGTCCAAATCGGTTCCTAAAATTTTTTTTAATTTGGCCCTGAAGTTTACTCTATTTGCTCTGTAAACAAAAGTGACAATGTAATCCCCATAAAAATTCCAAATACAAATGATGCGTGATGCCACCTAGTTTGGGTTGTACTATGGACCATTGCGAACTACTGACACAAAGTTGGTCCAAATCGGTTCCTAAAATTTTTTTTAATTTGGCCCTGAAGTTTACTCTATTTGCTCTGTAAACGAAAGTGACAATGTAATCCCCATAAAAATTCCAAATACAAATGATGCGTGATGCCACCTAGTTTCGGTTGTTCTATGGACCATTACGAACAAGTGGAACACAGTTGGTCCAAATCGGTTCCTACAATTTTTTGTAATTTGGCCCTGAAGTTTACTCTCTTTGCTCTGTAAACGAAAGTGACAATGTAATCCCCATAAAAATTCCAAATACAAATGATGCGTGATGCCACCTAGTTTCGGTTGTTCTATGGACCATTACGAACAAGTGGAACACACTTGGTCCAAATCGGTTGCTACAATTTTTTTTAATTTGGCCCTGAAGTTTACTCTATTTGCTCTGTAAACGAAAGTGACAATGTAATCCCCATAAAAATTCCAAATACAAATGATGCGTGATGCCACCTAGTTTGGGTTGTACTATGGACCATTGCGAACTACTGACACAAAGTTGGTCCAAATCGGTTCCTACATTTTTTTTAATTTGGCCCTGAAGTTTACTCTATTTGCTCTGTAAACGAAAGTGACAATGTAATCCCCATAAAAATTCCAAGTACAAATGATGCGTGAAGCCACCTAGTTTGGGTTGTACTATGGACCATTGCGAACTACTGACACAAAGTTGGTCCAAATCGGTTCCCACAATTTTTTTTAATTTGGCCCTGAAGTTTACTCTATTTGCTCTGTAAACGAAAGTGACAATGTAATCCCCATAAAAATTCCAAATACAAATGATGCGTGATGCCACCTAGTTTCGGTTGTTCTATGGAACATTGCGAACAACAGGAACACAGTTGGTCCAAATCGGTTCCTACAATTTTTTGTAATTTGGCCCTGAAGTTTACTCTCTTTGCTCTGTAAACGAAAGTGACAATGTAATCCCCATAAAAATTCCAAATACAAATGATGCGTGATGCCACCTAGTTTCGGTTGTTCTATGGACCATTACGAACAAGTGGAACACACTTGGTCCAAATCGGTTCCTACAATTTTTTTTAATTTGGCCCTGAAGTTTACTCTATTTGCTCTGTAAACGAAAGTGACAATGTAATCCCCATAAAAATTCCAAATACAAATGATGCGTGATGCCACCTAGTTTGGGTTGTACTATGGACCATTGCGAACTACTGACACAAAGTTGGTCCAAATCGGTTCCTACAATTTTTTTTAATTTGGCCCTGAAGTTTACTCTATTTGCTCTGTAAACGAAAGTGGCAATGTAATCCCCATAAAAATTCCAAATACAAATGATGCGTGATGCGACCTAGTTTGGGTTGTACTATGGACCATTGCGAACTACTAACACAAAGTTGGTCCAAATCGGTTCCTACAATTTTTTGTAATTTGGCCCTGAAGTTTACTCTCTTTGCTCTGTAAACGAAAGTGACAATGTAATCCCCATAAAAATTCCAAATACAAATGATGCGTGATGCCACCTAGTTTCGGTTGTTCTATGGACCATTACGAACTAGTGGAACACACTTGGTCCAAATCGGTTCCTACAATTTTTTTTAATTTGGCCCTGAAGTTTACTCTATTTGCTCTGTAAACGAAAGTGACAATGTAATCCCCATAAAAATTCCAAATACAAATGATGCGTGATGCCACCTAGTTTGGGTTGTACTATGGACCATTGCGAACTACTGACACAAAGTTGGTCCAAATCGGTTCCTACAATTTTTTTTAATTTGGCCCTGAAGTTTACTCTATTTGCTCTGTAAACGAAAGTGACAATGTAATCCCCATAAAAATTCCAAATACAAATGATGCGTGATGCCACCTAGTTTGGGTTGTACTATGGACCATTGCGAACTACTGACACAAAGTTGGTCCAAATCGGTTCCTACAATTTTTTTTCATTTGGCCCTGAAGTTTACTCTATTTGCTCTGTAAACGAAAGTGACAATGTAATCCCCATAAAAATTCCAAATACAAATGATGCGTGATGCCACCTAGTTTCGGTTGTTCTATGGACCATTACGAACAAGTGGAACACACTTGGTCCAAATCGGTTCCTACAATTTTTTTTAATTTGGCCCTGAAGTTTACTCTATTTGCTCTGTAAACGAAAGTGACAATGTAATCCCCATAAAAATTCCAAATACAAATGATGCGTGATGCCACCTAGTTTGGGTTGTACTATGGACCATTGCGAACTACTGACACAAAGTTGGTCCAAATCGGTTCCTACAATTTTTTTTAATTTGGCCCTGAAGTTTACTCTATTTGCTCTGTAAACGAAAGTGACAATGTAATCCCCATAAAAATTCCAAATACAAATGATGCGTGATGCCACCTAGTTTGGGTTGTACTATGGACCATTGCGAACTACTGACACAAAGTTGGTCCAAATCGGTTCCTACAATTTTTTTTAATTTGGCCCTGAAGTTTACTCTATTTGCTCTGTAAACGAAAGTGACAATGTAATCCCCATAAAAATTCCAAATACAAATGATGCGTGATGCCACCTAGTTTCGGTTGTTCTATGGACCATTGCGAACAACAGGAACACAGTTGGTCCAAATCGGTTCCTACAATTTTTTGTAATTTGGCCCTGAAGTTTACACTATTTGCTCTGTAAACGAAAGTGACAATGTAATCACCATAAAAAATACAAATACAAATGAATTTACAAATAATATTAATAATAATAATTAGTTAATATTAATAATAATAAATTAATAATGTTATAAAACTATTTATAACATTCGATTTTATCAAATTATGTACGAGTATACGAAATATTGGTATAAATTTTATACAATTTCTTTCTATAGAGCTTATTTATTTTAAAAAAGTTTATTTTAAACGAATTTTCCTATTAAGTTAATGGTTTATACCGAAGCAATATTAAATTTTTTAAATATTTCGTTATATGGAAAAGTAATACAAGAGTTGTATAAGTTTAATATAATCCAATACAATTTTGAGATAGAATGAGAAGATTTTATCACACTTTGGTATATATTTTATCTATTTGAGATATAAATAGATCACAACTATTGTTAAAAATAATATTCTAACGGGAAATTTTCGTTGGTTGATTCAAAAGTTTTAAGTAGTTGGAGTTCATACAATATAGACACTCTTTATAGATTTTTAAATTGAGGTTCGTTCAGTTTTGTTGTTGTTTATTGTTCAATTTTGTTGGTGTTTTTGCTGTAGTTGTTGTTAAAAATTTTTATTTAATTTAGATCTGTAACTATACGAGATACCTTTATGTTATGTATATCGTTGGAAAGGTATTCAAAATATTTTTTATTTATTAAAATGTAAACTGAAGCTACATAATTCTCTCAAACATAGGAAGATAGATTCCCTTAGTTTTCTAGACGTATTTTTTTCAGGTACAGGATTTTAGGAGAAAACGAGTATTAAAGCTAACAATCACTTAAGTATGTAAACACTTTTTGAATTCTATATTACTACTCTTTTTCAATTATACTACTCTGCTATTTTAAATATTGATGGCGTACATTCTCAGACCTAACCCAAAATTGAAAAATCGTGCGATTTTTATTTTTATTGGAACGAGTTTCCAATTTTGCAATTAATGCAAAATTTCTTCAGGTATTTCCCCATCTTGTTCACAGTTGAACAACATACTTAACTTACAATTGTAATTACTGGTTAGTAATTACAGAATTTAATCATAAATTTAGACTACTGTTATACACAATGATATGGACAACGGTAATCGCAGACATAATTTCAATTTTCTAACATCAACATAGTTATAAAAGTTAGTTCTCTTAGACTTCTCTAAGGCTTTCGATAGTGTTGACCATTTACTTCTATGTAATAAGCTGAATAAAAATTTTCTTTTCTCCCCTAGTGCAGCTAACCTTATCAAGTCTTTTCTATCTGATCGGTTTCAAAGAGTGAAAGTTGGAAATACGTTCTCTGATTTTAGAAGGGTTGAAGTAGGAGTACCCCAGGGGTCGGTGTTGGGTCTTTTGTTGTTTACTATGTTCTTAAATGATTTGTTTAATGTTGTACAGAAAGTTAACATACATGCTGATGATGTGCAAGTGTATTTGTCGAGCCCAGTTAAGTCCATAGATGAGTTATGTAGGAAAATTAATGATGACCTTAAAAACATTGCCTTATGGTCAAATACAAATTATCTAAAATTAAATGTCACTAAATCGTTTGTTATGCCGATATTTAATAATGTTCCAAATTTTTCTACCGTTGCCACCCTTATTCATTGGTGATACGGTGCTTAAATTTGTTTCCAAAGCAACTAATCTTGTTTTTTTGGTCAACTCTACACTAACATGCACTGATCACATTAATACAGTGGTGAGCAAAGCCTACTGTGTGCTGCGTAACTTGCGTTATGCTGCGGAATACCTTCCAACTGAAACTCGGAGGAAACTGGTCTTGACACTTATTCTCCCTGTTATTACATATGCCGAACTTATTTACTGCAAACTGGACTCCATATCTTCTTATAAAATTATGGTGTTAATTAACAATATGACTAGATTTGTTTATGGTTTGAAGCGATATGATCATATCGGAGAGCGGCGACACTCACTTCTTGGTGGTGACTTTTCTGATTTCTTGAATTACAGGAATTGTTTATTTTTGTTTAAGTTGATAGCTACTGGCATACCAAGTTATCTGTACTCTAAATTAGATTTTGGTACTTCGACTCGAACACGAAATCTTATAATTCCCCCGTTTTCTTTTCTTAACACTGGGAGGCTGTTTTTCATCAGCACTATCAGGCTCTGCAACACTTTGCCAAGCAGGCTTAAAACCACGGCAGGTGAGAATGCATTCAGGCGTCTGGTAAGGGGGCATTTCCTTGATTCGAATACATGAGCTAGGTGTTATACTTCTCCATTTCCTATTTTTCCTTAATCTCTACTCAACTTCTAAGAATAAATTACTGGTATATTTTAGTTAGTCTAATTATTTACTTATAAATAAGTCTAATTATTTAGTCTAATTAGTTAGTCTAATTATTTAGTTATAAATAAATAAATAAATAAATAAAAGTAGTGGGAAAACAATTGAAACACAATAGCAGCAGTAGAATTTAAAAACCAGAAAGAGTGTTAACTTCGGCCTGGCCGAAGTTCATATACCCTACACACGTTCACTTAAAAATTAGGCGTGGCAATGGTCCGATTTCGCTCATTTTCAATAGCGTTGAGTTTCTAGTGATAGACAATATTCGTGCCAAGTTTGAAGAATATATCTCTATTCGTTCTCTTGTAATCGTGATTTCCACAGACGGACAGACAGACAGACGGACGGACATGGCTAAATAGACTCAGGAGGTCACGCTGATCAAGAATATATATACTTTCCTATACCTGTCACGCCTCCTTTAATGCGTTACAAACGGAAGCAGTAAGTGAATATACCCTTTCACTTCGTGTGCAGGGTATAAAAATACTATTTTACTTACGTGATTGTGAGCTTTAAAAAGCGTTTTCTCCTAAAATGTTGCTAAGAGACTCTATTTGCTTATGTTTAAAATAATTATGTAGGTTAATTATACAGTTTACTTAGAAAAAAATTAATGAATAGAAAAAATAACACTAAAAACTTTTAATTTAATTTTTCTCCAGAAGTACATTATTTTCTATAAAATATTGGTCAGCAACATTGACAACGAAGTCGACGTGAGGGAGAAAAAAGGTTACATTGCAACAATAAACGACGACCATTTTATAAAGAAGCAGTGGCGTAGCGTGGGAGGTAAGGAGGGGCCATTGCCCCGGGCGGCAGAGCTATCAGGGCCGGCAGAGCTATCAGAGCCGGCAGAGCTATCGGGGTTGGCCGAGAAGTTGTGTGTGTGGGGCGGAATATTTCTAAACGGCCCCGGGTGGCAGAAATTCACGCTACGCCACTGAAAAGAAGTAGTAGAAAAATCAAAAACCACGCCAGTTAAAAATTATTATCCTTTTTCTTTTTGTTTATCACATAAATGTGTTCTTTTTGTTTGTCACATTTATTTTTACATTTTTTAGACCACACACTGACGATAACACACAACCATAACGACGAGCTGACATATCTATAGAATTCCTATAGAAATTAGGTAAACAACAAAATAAGAAGAAGGAGACCATTCATGTCGTTTAAAAAGAGCCTATATATATTGACAGCTATGAGTCGAATTGTCGTTATCGTTATGGTTGTGTGTTACAGCAATAAAAGTCTTTAGTAAAATTATACTTAGCCAAGTTTCACACTATTAGGATATCAGAGTCTCAAAAGCACATGATTTAAATTCTATATAATGTGTCGTTAAGATTCTGTTATTTTCGAGAAATTTTACTCTTTAGATGGAAATTAAATTAAGAAGTTGAAAACTTACGCCAAAACGCCATAACATAACAATCGCTCGATTTTTCGTAAAATTTTTTCACTTTGCTTTGTATTCACCTCATTGCAATGTTAAAAATGTAATTTCCCCTAAATTCCTACACCAATCATGGTCAAATAAATTTATGTAGAAAGCTAATAACCTGTTCTTTTTTAGGATTTATATAATCATATGTGTTGATTACATATTTTACTTAGAAAAAAATTATTGAATTCACAAAGTACTAAAAATTTTAAATTGCGTTTTTCTCGAGAACTGTAAGGCATAAACTGAAGATACGCTAAGCACCTTTAGAACGGAACCCATAGCAACCGGATATCTGCTATAGTTTAGGAGATATGGGCAGTTAAATTTCAAATTTCATACGGATATAGAACCGGAACCGGAAGTCCTCACCCCTTTTTGAAGTTGTTTTTGGGGTCAGTACCAAAAACCATTTAAGACCCTGTTTTGCCTGTGTAACCTAAAAGCGGGCGGATCATGCCCATATTTGGCATATTAACGAATAATGCTACTCTATAACTAGGAGTGAACTTTTGTTGTCATAACTCAAAAACGAACGCTGATATCACATTTCCAATAAGAAATAGGCGTGGTCGTTGACCGATTTTGCCCATTTTCAATACCAACCTGCACACCATAAGAGATCGTGTGATCGTGATTTCAACAGAGGGACATGGGTAAATCGCCTCAGGAAGTGACGCTGATCAAGAATATATATACTTTTCTATACCTATCATCTCTATTTCTATGCCGTACACATTTCCTGACAAAGTAAATATAACTCTTAACCTTAAGGTGTAGGGTATAAATATAAAATTGTGAAGACCCGATTCTAGTTGTAATTTGATCAGCTGTTTCATAGATTTACCAACAAAAATGTGCAACGCTACTATGGCGCCATCTATAGAGGGGATAGAAATACATGGAAAGAAAAAATTCGGTTGGAGTACTTGCTTACATTTTTCGCCGCAAAATAAAGATAACATAGAGCTAACAGAGCTATTTTAATTGAATTCGCCGTCTGCTGAGAAAAAGTATGCTAACTTCACACCTAATAACTACGTTATTAAATAATATATTGGGTTTCATTGAAAATTATTAGAATCTATTTTAAATAAACACATGTTTTCTTTAAAAAATTGTTATACTTCTGAAAAAATCTTGTCTTTAAAATAAAGAGAAAATAGAAAAGGTACAGCTGTGTGTGTACTTATAATTATTGGGTTGTACAATTGGATAAAAGTGTTCAGCTAATTCTGTTAAGTATAAGCGCCATCTGTTAACCGATATCTATGATTCACTGGTGTGAAGTTAGCAGACGGCAAATTGGTTTGTTTACAAAGTTAACAGAGTTCTGTAAATAATAGAGGCGAATATGTTAACAACAGAGATTTAGCAGAGCAATTTAAGAGGAAATTCCGTTTAACAGCGAATTAACAGAAATTTTACAGAAATATAGATATTGTATAACAGATGGCGCTTATAGTTAACAGAATTAGCTGAACACATCCAATTGTACAACCCAATTATTATAATTACGTACACAGTTGTACCTTTTCTATTTTCTCTGTATTTTAAAGACAAGATTTTATCAAAAATATAACAATTTTTTAAATAAAACATGTGTTTATTTAAAATAGATTCTAATTATTTATTTATTAGGTATAAACTAAGCATATTGCTTTATAGTTTGATAAGAACATTAAAAATAAATATAAGAATTGTAAAATCTTTTGTTTAGTTAAATGGCTTAGTCTAAAAAATTAATGACAGCATATACAGTATTGAAATCGGCACAGGCGTTTCGAAGAGGTTCATGCTGTTGATGTGTAGATCTGCTGAAGCTTAGCTGAAGCGGTTTATTTCGCCTCAATGTACGGCAAGGAACATTAATATGGATGTTGGATAATAAATATGCACTATTAGTAACGGCATACAGAATGGTGAGGATAAAAATAGCATTTAACATTCTACGACGATTAGCGAGTGATGGAAGGTTTATCAGCATAAGCCGGGATTCATATGGTGGTAAGGTTACGGATACATCTCAATGGAGGTTGCGAAGACAAAAACGTAGGAATTGTTTTTGGACCGATTCAATCTCAGCAATGTAACAATTATAGTTTGGGCTCCAGACAGGCGAGGCGTATTCCAACATAGGTCTGACTAGTGATGTATAAAGTAGCTTAATAATATATGGATCATTAAATTCCTTTGCCCATCTCTTTATAATATGACTATTGAAGCGTAATTTTCGATCAAAGACTACTCCAAGATCATCTACAATTTCAACTCGTTCCAAATTCCTTCACCAAATAGTGTAATTACAGAAAAAAGAACTATGACAACGGGAAAAAGTTATTTGTTTGCATTTCGTTAAATTGAGGTCCATGCAGTTGATGTTACACCATGCCAATTTCATCCTTATAAGACAGAAAAAGTTTCACGTCGTCCGCAAACATTAACACATTCCCATTCCTAATAGCCAATGGTAGATCATTAATGAAAACCAGGAATAACAGTGGTCCCAAATGACTTCCTTGAGATACACCTGAAGGAACAGGAATATCATTTGAGGTTGTATTGTTAAACACCACCATCTGAGTCCGATTGCTGAGATAAGAGAGTAGCCAATTTAGAAGGGATTTAGGAAAGCCAAATAACTTCAGCTTTAAAAAAAGAAGCTTATCATTAACAACATCAAAAGCTTTGCTGATGTCTGTGTAGATAGCGTCTGTTTGCATAGAAGATTTGAAGTTTTGCATGATAAAATTATTTACATATTCAAGAAAAATAAATAAATAAAATCGTGTAACTTGTGTCATTTACATACATTCAAACACGTAAGAGTGGAAGTTGTGTAGAGTTTCAAAAGGAAACTATTTTGAAAATCGTGTAGAAGAAATGAAATCGTGTAAAAAAGAGGTTCGGATCCAATTTATTGACCGTGTTGTTTCTAAATCGTGTAAAAAAATGCGTGTAAAACGAGAGTTGAGTGTATTTTCTTAACTATGTTTTTTTCTTTAACCCTTCTGTCAACGGATAGGTCTGGCCAGACCTTTTCCAATTTTGAGAGCGAGTTGTAAAAAAACTGTTAGGGGTATCCTCATGAAACTTTCTGACTTTGTCAACTAACTAATTATCTGCCTAAATTTTGAAGAATCATGAAGATATATTGAATAGGACGGGAGTTCTAACTATTTTTTCAACTTTATACCTTTCAACAGATAGGTCTGACCAGACCTACATATAACTTCAGGCGAAATATGGCAATAAAACTTATTTTTTATTTAGGTAGCTATGATTTTAGGTTTTTCCTTCACATAAGGGTAGAAAATAAAATCAGGATCGGTGCAGATGACTGAGGTCAATATAAGAAAAACCCCTCATTATGCTTACTAGTAAAAAATAAAGGGATTTTGGATGGATATTTCCGATAGTTACAAATATATGTAAACAATGTTGTTAAAGCAAATACATATTTACCTGTTTTACCACAAAGGGTTACGTGATAATATTGTGGGCGAATATGTCCTACTACTTGAATAGGGAGGCTGCAGAAATCTGTATGTCTCTTACCTGTTATCCTAACACCATTTTGCGAATGAATGAACTTGTATTGAAAATAAAAAAGTATGGTTCACGATTTATATCATTCAACAAGTGATAATTGCATAAAAAAGTCTTTAGATTGTGAACATTTTCAAAAATAATTAATAGAAATAAATAACCATAGAATAAAAATGGCTAAGTTAAATTGGAACCGGTATATTTTCAAATCTGTCATTACACCTGAAATTGTTGACATTATTGTAATGCAAACAAATGTAAAAGCTAGAACGGAAACGGAAAAATTCAATAACTAATATCCAAGAAATACTCGGCAGTGGATAGCGATTAGAGATAAATAACTGTATGCATATTTTGGGGTACTGCTAGCTGCCGTAAGTATGGTGGGCCTGCGACTCATCGAATGTTTATCCGAGCAAAGGAATTCTGTACACCGGAAAAGAACGAGACCAAGAACGGGAACATAATCAAGGAGAAAGGCAAGACGCAAATGTGGCGGTGGCCACTAGCCTTTTTCTAAAATATGCTGGACATATGTATCTGCACTGGCTGCATACATCATATATAATATTTCACATCAGTCTGAATGCACACAAAAAGCGAATGCTCGCAGGATTTTTTTGAAAGCTCTCGCAAAGGAGCTTGTGACTCCATATATTGAAGACCTACTGAGAAATCCGCAAATAGTTTAAAACTTTCTAGTTAAAAATGCACTAGTCATTTTTCGGAATACCTCTCAGTATTGTAGCGAAAAAATTGCACAACCAACAACTAGCACTGGCATTACAGAATCAAAAAAAAAAAATTCTTTCTCTATATGTAGGGCGAATGATAAAAGATAGAATAAAACAAGATTTAGTTGTCATATTTGTAATAATCCTGTATGTTTACAACATAGCCAAGCTTTATATAAATGCCAAAATTTTTAAATTAAAGCCAAAGGTATTTAATAAACTGTGCCTTTTTCTAATTTCACAACAAATTTCATGTTTTTTCTTACTTTTATGAGGATATTGCCTTGCTTAGCATGCAAAGCATACTGTAGGTCTGGGCAGACCTACCTGTTGACGGAAGGTGGAAAAAATATCTGTTGACAGAAGGGTTAATAACTATGCTTGTGTAAAAACACATTATATATGTGATTTAGTAAAATAAACCTGAATAGTTGTTCTTAAAAAATCCTTGTTATACCCTACACACGAAGTGAATAGGGTATATTCACTTACTGCTTCCGTTTGTAACGCATTAAAGGAGGCGTGACAGGTATAGAAAGTATATATATTCTTGATAGCGTGACCTCCTGAGTCGATTTAGCCATGTCCGTCTGTCTGTCTGTCTGTCTGTGGAAATCACGATTACAAGAAAACGAATAGAGATATCTTCATCAAACTTGGCACGAATATTGTATATCACTAGAAACTCGTTCCTGAAAACCCTTCCGTAAGTGCAGCTTCGGATGAAAAAACCAAACAGTGGAAATATTTCCACCTTTTCGCTTTCCTGGACGACATTCCGAGCAGTAGATGGTGAGTGTGAAATTTTTTTTAATCAAAATTGAATAACTGATTCCTTATTTCCATAGCACTATAGGAAATTTGGACAGCATCCCGGAGGTTGCACTGCCATAAGATTTGACATCTCTGGAGTCACCATATTCGTCAACTTCAAAGCAGAGCTCAAGTGCGAAAAGACCCAATCTGCAGCGCCAATACATGAGAAATTCAACGAAATATTGGAAATGACTTTACGAAAGATATTCGAGAGGTTGTCTACTAAGGAGCTTCCCAAAAGCTGCATCTTTCTTTTCTTCGAATTAATGGCCAACTGCATAGAAAGCGCAGATCTGTCGGAGCGCCAATCCAGTGAAATTGAGATTGCTGTATTTCAATTAGTGTCTGAAAAATTGGATAACATTTTAAATTAATGAAATATTTTTACTGTATTTAATACATTATATTATCTCTTTTATTTAATCTGTATGAAATGTTTATAATATAACATGAAATGTTTTTACTTTTAATACATTATACGGGTGGCGCTTAATGACCGATATGGTTTGAATGTTTAATAACTTTTTAAATTTTTTATTTTTTTTTTTTATTTTTATTTCAGAATTTTGTGAAGAACACTTGGGGAATTTGAAATGAAATACTACACAACAGAACAGCGATCAGCAATTGTTGAATTTTATTTTGAAACCCCTTTGGCGAACGCATTATTTCGCGCAGAAGCGATTTCAGAACACCGGAAATTTTACGAAAAGTTATGCAAAATGTACTGGAAAGAGCACGAATGTGCGAAGCTGAAAACGGCCATCACTTGCGGGATATAATTTTTCATACTTAAGCCAAAAATATTTCCCATTAATATACTTTATAACACTAAAAAAAAAAATAATAATTCATTAAATAAAAAGGTTATTAAACATTCAAACCATATCGGTCATTCAACGCCAGCCTGTATTATCTCTTTTATTTAATAAAACTTTAATACATTTAATAAATTTTATACGAAAAATCAGTTAATTTTCAATTTAATTTTATGTGAATATATGAACTTATTTATTCATTATATGAATATATGAACACAATCGAGCAGCAAAAGTTTAATAACAAAATTAGAAATAACGAACATGGAAACAAATTTTGACAAGCGTCTGGCGTATTCATTTTGGGCCTACTTCTTTGACGCCTGGGAAGTTATGAAGTTGACGAACTCGATCTGCGTATACACTACGGCAGCAACAGTGTTCAGCAAATTTGAACACATGCAAACCTTTTGGGAAAAAACACTGCCGAGTAGAGGAAAAATTATAGACTCCATATAATTATATAATTATTATAGACTATAGACTCACCGGCAGTGAGCAGTGAAATTAGAATCCTCCCATTTTTGGGATAAAATTGTTGCACACCTTTTAGACAAAATCTCACTTATCCTATAGGAATGAAACAAAACAAATAATCCGCCACCATAGTCTTCTAGTCTTTCGTCTTTGCTCAATAATAAAATATGCTCAACACAAAATCATTAACCCAATTATTATTTGCAGCTATGCGCATCTTGTGCTAGTTAAAAAAGTTAACGTTTCCATATTATTTCAGTTTTTTAACACAGAAAACGAATTTCACATAAATTTCGCATCAATTTCACAAGAAATTTCAATCAAACAACCGAATGTGAAAACAAATGACAGATAACACTAGCCTACAAATTAACACTTTTTTTCTGTAACGGGCTGTTTGATAACATATTCTAAAGGATTTTGGTCCGCTGATTCCAAAAATGATAAAATAAAAAAAATGAAACGAGCCGTTTTCGAGATAATCGGTTTTTAAATTTTTGGCCACTTTACGTTAAGGTCCATCCACTTGAAGAGCCACTACACCTGACATATGTATGTAACCGATTCGATTACAACTAAGATTAAATTAAAGAGGAAGGATGCACGCATATTTTTTGCTAACATTACTTTGAAATCCGAAAGATAGTTTAAAAGCTTTCGCTGAAATCGTAACTTCAAAAGAGGAATTTTTTAAGAAAAAGGACAAAAAACTATTATATATCTGTATGTTATATGTTATATGCTATATAAAACATGTTCCCGAAACTTTTTTACCCTTTTTATTCTTTATATCGATAGATTGGACATTTGCGCGAATTTTAAGCTTAATATCAAAAAAATCTGCACAGAAATGGTTTCTTGGTGCGCGTTTAAGTAAATTTAGTGCTTTTCGCAAAAAATACTAAATTTTGATTCGATTGTCATCGGTCAGGTGTAGTGGCTCTTCAAGTGGATGGACCTTAACGTAAAGTGGTCAAAAATTTAAAAACCGATTATCTCGAAAACGGCTCGTTTAATTTTTTTTATTTTATCATTTTTGGAATCAGCGGACCAAAATCCTTTAGAATATGTTGTCCACCAGCCCGTTACAAAATGGCTGTCGGCCAGTGTAATCACTGTTCTCGTTTTAGGCTGACAGCGAAAATGAGAGAAACGCTGACACTGTTGCTGCCGTATTGTGGCCCATCTTTAATGCAGGAAATTTTTCTTTCGTACAGTACCGTTTTATTTTTCCAAGCCGTTTGACATTACTCAAAATCATTCGGAGGACGTACGTAATTTCACAAGCAGAATTAGATCTTAACTGATTTCTCTAAATATCAAATTATAGTGTGTTTATTTTGTTTTTGATCTCCTAAAAGAAAATATTAATTTTCGTAAAAAGTAACTCTTTTTTATCATGCTCATAATTGAAAAAATTTTTAAAAACTTGCATAAAAGCTTTCGAAATCATTATCCGCAATATGGGTTCATCTCCGTCTTAACCGCTGTGTTCGTCGGCTTTCTGCACTATGAACTGGAGTACAACAGTCGCGATCTCATCTATTGGAAGGACCTGATCAGATTCTACTGTAATGTGCTGGAACAATCCATCTTCATCATATTGTTCATTCTGAGCAAGATCGTCTTAATAATGATGTATTCGCCGGCTTTTAACTGTTTCGAAAAGCCCTCTGAGGTGGAGTTGAAAAAGAGGTATGCCGACTTTTTGTTCATGCGGTTGATTGCTAAAATCGACCAAATCGAGGAGAAGTACTTCCGAAGCACGAAAAACAAGGAGATGATCAGTTTGAAGAGTTTCATGATGGCACATGAGGAAATGTGGCTGACGATCGATAACTTTCGCCAGGATGCTCGCAAGCTGTTCACACCCAACGAAGTGGAAGTGTCGCTGCCACCCGAGGAAGTTTACAGGGTGATGGACGATGACGAACAGTTTGTGAAGCGTTCAAGATTTTATTGTATGGGCATCACCGCAGATGAGGATTTAATTAAGTATTTGATAAATCCGTAGCATAAAATGAGAGTTTAGTTCAATTTGTAAATTCATTTTTCATAATGCTTAAAATAGCAATATAATATATTTTATATGATTATATGTGGGATTTAAAGGCTTATTAGAGATTTTTGGTGTGAATAGGACTTTCGGAGGATAAATTACCTAGATGCAGGAAAATGCAGAGGCCAAGGTTTCGAAACTCATTCGGAAACACAGCGCAACTTCAAGAGTGGAAAAAATTTTCATTGCAGGAAAACAAGGTTGCTCTAAGAGAACTGGTTGGATCACAAGGAAGTGTACACATGTTCGATGTAGCTTTATGAGAAGCCGATGGGGTGGTTTGAATGTAGAAGTGAAGCGAAACTGCAGTATGAGCTGTTATATTTGAAAGTAGAATAAGTACATTTTTTCATGTTTGCATCTGAATCAAAATTCAAATTTTGGTAAATGATGATCAATTCGTGTACTGGTGTGAAGTTAGCAGACGGCACATTATTAATTGGTTTGTTTACAAAGTTAACAGAGTTCTGTAAATAATAGAGGCGAATATGTTAACAACAGGGATTTAACAGAGCAATTTAAGAGGAAATTCTGTTTAACAGCGAATTAACAGAAATTTTACAGAAATATAGATATAGATAGAAGAAATGAAATCGTGTAAAAAAGAGGTTCGGATCCAATTTATTGACCGTGTTGTTTCTAAATCGTGTAAAAAAATGCGTGTAAAACGAGAGTTGAGTGTATTTTCTTAACTATGTTTTTTTCTTTAATAACTATGTGTTGTATTTCTTCGGGGGTGTCTTCTTGTCTCCTTCTTTTCGTCCAATTAAACTGCACTTGTTTACGATCTTTAATAATTATTTATTTACACTTTTCTCTTTATGTTTTTAAGCTTTGCTTTACACTATTTTATACTGATATTCTGTTTAGTTACTCAGTTTCTTTAACGCGTCGGTTCACGTTATCTTGATTGCACTTAACTTGCCTCTATATTTATTTTTGTGTATTATATTACTATTATATTACTTATCTTAATCTAACACTAACTTTACCGCGACTTGATACGCGGCTTATGGAACGAGACTCTCGATGGAATCTTCTCTATTTTCCACCTTGGCTCGGTTGACACACCCGTCGACCGAACCAAAGTGGGTCGGTATGCCGTGTTTCGCAATTTCCATTATTTCGCAATATAAAAATTGTAAAATTCGCAGAATCAATACGCGGAAGAAAATCGTTCTCAATTTAATTCTTGCGCGTGTGGATTCTGATCGTTGGTTATTTTAAGTCAAGCGTTTTTATGGTTTGGAAGCTAGCTATCGAACGCTAACTTCCACAATCCATTCCATACGACGTGTTCTGGTTGCGAACTTGGCTTTTGAATTTACTTTAAACAAAGCTTGACTAAAGCTTTTGGCTTACCACGCAAAGTGCTGTGGTTGCATTAATAACGTGAACTTGGCCTTGACTCACTCGCGGAGTAGTATTATAAAACGATAATACTGGCCTTGAAAGTTCTTATCTCCCGGAACTGGAAATTGCGATCGCGACATACAACATCCCTCCACCCTCGGGGAAGAAAAATTTAGTATCGTACAAAACGATATTAAATTTTTCTTGTACATTTGTGGTTTGTTGAATTGCGGGTGGTTACGTTTATGTTAATTTTTGCTTATTGTCTACTTATGTATGTTAGTGTATTTAATTTTCTGAATATGTGCGATGTCAATATTAATTAGTTATTAATAATAATTACAACAACTAAATTACAATTAATTATTAATAAAAATTGCAATAAACTGATTATCATAATAATACAATAATATGACCGGCGACCTTCTTCGGTGTCATTCTTCGTGTAGGTTTAGGATGATTTTGATGTTGATCTTGACGTTGTTGATGGTCTTGTTGTTGTTGATGGTGGGTTTGGTGCTTGCTTTTGATGTTGATGTACACCCCGTTGTCTCGATGTCTTGTGGGACTGTTGCTGCTGGGTAGCTGACGCGTTGTGTGTTATAGGGACTATACGTGGAACGGTCGTTGTTAGTTTTCGACCTTAATTCCCGTTATTCTGCTGATAATATTCGGTTGTTCGTTGGTGATAGTTTCGGTTGTTCCACAATTGGGATCAATTGTTGTTTGCTTGAGCTGTAGTGGATGGTGAGACGTTGCCGGAATCATCGCTCTGACGTCTTGCTTCGTCATCTTCAACATCTCCCTTGTCGACAGTGATTATGTGTTTTAAATTGTTAACTCTTGAGGTACGGTTGTAGAGTGTGATTTGTGTCACGGGAGGATGTACCATAAATTTGTATGGCGAACTGTGAATGACCGCATTAGTAGTTGTCTGCTAGCTGTTTCATCGCCGCGACGCTACGCTTAACGTAAGTTTCGACTGAGGTTGATCTGCTAGGTTGTTTAGGCCGCTAGGCTGCCATCATGATTCATGAGGATTTCGCATTTGTGCAGACACTGGAAATTAGCTGTTGCAGATGGATTAGGTCTCTATTTCGTTGATTTTGGTCTCCATGTGACCTCAAGGCACTGTGCATTTGTCACCGCCTCGATCGCATTGATGTTCAACTGTTGTTGTTGTCGGATCTCTTTGAAGGTAGTTTCGTGTTTTTGTCGAATGTTGTTGTCTTGTTGACTGTTCCTTCTTTGGTTGCGATGGTTGTTGTCGCTACGCTGATCAGCTGTTCCAGCTATCCTTCCCCCTTCGAGTTGGCTGGGCGCTTCTTGTCCCACTGTTGTCATGTGTTGTTATGATATGAGTGCGTCTTCTGTTGCTCTCTTGGGTGTACATCGGCCTTTAGGTCAGCTTCTCTGCATGCTGGATTCTTCTTGTATATTGTACGTTACATTCAATTTTTACATATTGTTGATGTTTATTTATGTTTTTACCATATATTTATTTATATTTCGTTGTATATAATGTGTTTCTTATAAATTCAGAATGTGTTGAATTTCAATTAAAATTTAATTAATGTATTTTAATAACGCCAATTTTTCATGCAATTACAATATTTCTTTACTTTCTCTATTATTTTAATGTGTGCTTTTATTTTTCTTTTCAATCAATATCTAATTATGTTATTTTGTAAAAGTTTGTAAAAAGTACATTTCTTTTTTTTCTAATAATTATATATTCTTTCCTATTTCTTTTAATTTTCTTAATTTCTTATTGTATGTACATATTATATTCTCAATTACAAGTAATTTAAGTTTTAAATTATTTTTATATATGTATATGTGTACATTTGTAAATGTACTTTAACTATTGTCTATATATTTATGTGTATAACAACGGTTACATTATGTCTTTGTTTTAGTATTATTTTTATTATTAGTTTCTTAATTCTTTCGCCTATTTTGACGTTGTTCACCTTTGGTGTTTTTGTTTTCTTCATTTGGCTTGTGTTAAAATTTTGATTTACTGTTTTTGTTGTTTTTTTTTTTTTTTTTTCATTAATTGTTTAACTGACACTGCATTCTGCTCGTGTTCAGTTGCTCTATTTTTGCACCTGCATTGTTGCAGTGCTTGCGTTAATCGCTCAATTACGTGGAATCTTAATTAACTACGTTTTATACGACCTTATATGTAAATTTTATATTCTTTTAAAAATTTTATTCTGTATAATTAGAAGAATATTTTATAAGAATTAAAGCACTAATTTTTTGGTCTTAGGTTTTATAACTTTTCCTTCTATGTCTGCATCTAGGTGCAAATATGGTGCTCAAATTTCTGTTATGCATAAACAAAGTCTGCATGCATAGATTTCATGTGCATTTATTTCTAAAATAATTGCAAATGCAAAGTTATATGTCTGTAAATTTAAAACGGAATAGCTACGTTACATAAACCGTATGTTATCAATTAAAATGAATATAAACTAAAAAGTTCAATTCAATTTAAAAATTTCAATTTACAAAAGAAATTGCTCAAATATTAACTATGAATTTATTTTGTTATAAGTTTTCTTTTCTTATATTTTTACGCTTAAATAAACAAGTTCTTGCTTATTGAAACGCTATTCTGATTTTCTCTTTACCCTCTTGTTGAATTTTTTCAATATTTCATTCGTTATTCAGCCTTAAGACTGAATAAATTAAATTATTATTAAATTTTAAATTAAATTAAAATTATTAGTAGTAAAATTAAAATAAAAAAAAATGTTAGTTTCCTACTATCCTATACTAAATATTATCAATCCTATTCTATATATATTTATCCTATCCTAATCCTAATAAGGTGCTATTTTGATTAATTTACTTTAATTTATAAATACTTAATTTAATTTCCCCCTAAACCTATTTTCTTAGTTTAATTGATTCTGATTCCTATGTAATTATCTAGTTAATCCTATTTTCCTATTTGATTGCTATTATATAACTTAAGTAAGTTATTATGGAAAGGTTTTTCCCTTCCCTTAATTTTTAAAACTGTCGTAATTGGAGTTTTAATCTTCGTTACCTCATAAGGCCCTATCCATATTGGAGAAAACTTATTTTTCCTAGTCTGATTCTTAATTAATGCCTTATCTCCTACTTTAAATTCTACTAAATTTAACTTATTATCATAATGATTTTTTGCTACCGTTTTTGCCATTTCTTGGTTTTTCCGAACTATTTCATGGGCTCTTTGTATCTGAAATTTTAATACCTTGTTTGGATCTTCGGCATTATATACCGGACTATACTTCCTTTTTAAATTAGTCGGCGTTTCTATGTCGAATCCGAATAAGGTACGAAACGGAGTTTGCTTGGTCGTAATGTGGGGTGTGTGGTTATGAACGTGCATTGCTGCAGTTAGCCATTGATCCCAATTTGACCCATCTTCATTAGCAAAACTACGCAAATATTCCCCTAAAGGTCTGTGGCTTCTCTCTAATGAGCCATTAGCTTGCGGATGATATGGTGTTATATGTAATTTCTTAATTCCTAACAATTTACAAGTATCTGAGAACAATTTCGAAATGAAATTAGTTCCGTTATCTGTAATTAAAATTCGCGGAATCCCGTAACGCGTGATTACTTCGTCATAAAAAGCCCTGGCGACAGTACTTGCTTCCGCGTCTGGGATAGCTGTACATGCCATAAATTTCGAAAAATCATCCTGAAAAGTCAGAATGTACTTATTTCCGGACACAGTTTCTGGTAGAATACCGACTATGTCCATGTAAACTTTGTCGAAAGGCCGCGTTGGTGTATCTGTTAAGACCATGGGCATTTTTGTTAATTTCGAGCTTTTGTTAGCTTGGCATTTCGGAAAGTTTTTTATGAATTCCTTTACTTGCTTTTGCATTCCGGGCCATTTAAATTGTTTCCGTATTCTTAAATACGTTTTCACCGCACCCTGATGTCCTCCCAGTGGTGAATTGTCAAAATCTTTAATCACTGTTTCTATTTGTTTCGGGTCAGACAGCAATGTTGCTGTGGTAATTGTTCCGTTTCCTGGTTCCTCATTATCCTTGTCGACTTCAACGGATGTTCCTTGTTGTTGATCTTGGTTAGCTGTTTTTGCTTTCGACCGTGTTTGTACGGCTGCTATTGTTTTATGTTTTTCCTGTGGGATTCTACTTAGCGCGTCTGCATTTAAGTTTTTCTTTCCTGGCTTGTATAGAATTTCGAAATCGTATTCTGACAACTTGTGTCTAAACCTTGCCAGCCTTGACGTCTGGGCCTTTATGTTTGCTATTCCTTTTAACGGTTGATGGTCACTATTTTGAATGGTCTTCCCAACAGATACGCTCTAAATTTTTTGTTGCCCACACAATGGCTAAAAACTCCTTTTCTATAGTTGAGTAACGCTTTTCTGCGTCATTCAAGGCTCTACTAGCGAAGGCTATCGGCCTATCTTCGCCTATTTTACCCTGAGAAAGTACTGCGCCTAACGCTTCGTTACTTGCATCAGTAGTTAATATGAATTCTTTTTCAAAATCTGGATATGCCAAAACCGGTGGTTTTGGTTGGTGGTGGTTATTATTGCCCTTTTCAATGATTCGAACGCTTTCTGGCATTCTTGTGTCCAAATAAACTTCGCGTCTTTACGTAGAAGTTTGTTAATAGGCAGAGATATCTTTGCTGTGCCAGGTATGAATTTTCTATAATAATTCACTAGTCCTAAGTATGCCTGTACCTCCTTTTTATTTTTAGGCGGTGGAATGCTCTTAACGCATTCCACTTTGCTGGGGTCAGGGAGTGCGCCCTGATCTGTGCATTTATGTCCTAAATAAACAATTTCTCTTCTTAGAAATCTGCATTTTCCTGTATTAAGTTTTAAATTATGTTCACGTAACTTCTGTAGTACTGAACATAATCTTTCTTCGTGTTGCTTGAGATTTCTACCGTAGATAACAATGTCACCTAAATAAACAAAACAGTCTATCCCTTGTAGACCTGTTAGGATATGGTTCATTATCCTTTGAAATGTGGCTGGGGCACCTGTTAGCCCAAATGGCATCCGATTAAATTCGAAATGCCCTAGCCCTGTACTGAATGCTGTTTTTTCCTTGTCCCTGTCATCGACTAAAACTTGGTGATATCAACTTGCCAAATCTAGCGTTGTGAAATATCTGCTGTGGCCTAATTGCTCTAAGATTTCGTCAATACGAGGAATGGGAAAAACTTGTTTAATTGTTGCTTCATTGAGTTTCCTGTAATCAATTACAAGTCTCCATTTTTTCTCCCCGTCCTTGCCACTTTTCTTTGGCACTAAAAGTAACGGCGAGTTCCATGGTGATGTACTATGTGTTATTATGCCATCATCTAGAAGTTTGTTTACTTGCTTATTTATTTCCTCCCTATGTATTTGAGGTAATCTGTATTGTTTCCTTTTTATGGGCGGCTGATCTGCCCCTGTTGGAATTTCGTGTTTTAATACGCTTGTAAACGAAAGTTCGTCTCCTTCTAACAGGAAGACGTCATGAAATGATTTTACCACTTCTTCTATGGAATGCTTTTCCTCCATATTTAAATTTTTATCTAACTCAATTTCATTGAGCAATTAATTTTTCCTCCTTTTGGCATCCATTCTGCCTATACTATTAATTGACGTAGTACTTTGCATTGTGTACTCGTCGGAATTTGTGAATTTCGGTTTAAATTCGCTGTTTATCTCGTAATCATACTCTGTTGTATTTAGTATGGGTGCATAAACAGTATTATCTTTCACATTTACTAATGTGTCCGCTATATAGATTCCTGGATCTATTTCTTCTTTATGAATTATAACATTATTAAATTTCGTACGTAGTTTTAGTGGTACTATCGTAATTGTTCTTGCGTTAACTGGTATGTACTGTTCTTTACTTTCCTTCTCTATCTGTTCGATAGTTTTTATTGGTAATTCCAAAATAGCCTCTTTCTTCTCATTGAAGAGTGTTAAAATCTTTTCCATTGCATTTATAATGGAGTTGTTCCACAAATTATCTCTTCCTAATATGCCGTCTGCCGGTACTCCTTGTTTAAGTGACACAACGTGTAGCGTTAAACGTAAGGACTGTACCTCTTTGTGGCATATAGTAGTTGATCCTTCTGTGGTTACACAACCTCCAAATGCTCCGCTCAAGTCTTTCCTATTTGACTTGTTTATTATTGTGCTATCCCTTATTGCACTTTTCTTTATCAGGCTTGTATCTGCTCCTGTATGTACCAGTAAAATAAGTTTTCCATTTATAGCCTCTACGCAAGGTAATTCGATGAACACGTCATTTCTCTGAGTTTGTGTGCAGTTAGATACCCCTGTTTCTACATTTCTATTTTTATTGTTACCTGCCAACTTATTCATTGAGCAAGGTATTTTTGGATTTAAATTTTCCCTTTTTTCTCCAACTTTGAGTGGCATCTCCGAATCAACTGTTTCTACAATTGTATGATTTCTCTCTGTGACATTGCTTTTATTATTATCAGTCCCTTTTAACTTGATATTAATTTTTAAGTCTCTTGAAGGTGGTAACGTTTCAACAATCGCTTCCGATGTCGGACTTACGGTTACCACTTTATTTCTTAAAGTTGGTAACGTATCCACAATCGGTTTGGATGTATGAATTACTGTTTCTTCTTCATTTGGCCTTAAGTTTCTAATATTCTTGGGTTCCCAGATTATTGGCCTGTTCTGGGCCCTTGACAGTTTCCCGGACGATTACTTTGTAACGTTTCCCAATTTCTTTTTGCTTCGCAATTTTTTATCATATGTCCTGGTCTATTGCACCAATGACATATCGTTTGGCTCACTCTGTTTGGCGGGTTCATAGGGGTCTGATTCCTTTGCAAACCGTTGATTGTATTCGGATTAATGTTTATTGCCCTTCTTTGGTTTCCCGTCTGCTGGAATTGGTTTTGAGGCCAACTCTGCTGTGGTCGGTTTGTCTGCCAGTTTTGTTGGACTTGGTTTGCCTGATCATTCTGCTGGGGTGGATTCCATTGCTGAACTCCTTGAGTTCGATAATTGGGCCCTTGATATGTGTTCCTTGCCACATTTTTCTGGCCTCCCTTTTGGTCACACCTCCAGTTTGCCTCGTGTCCGTATTTTAAACACTTTTGGCAATACGGCGAGTTCTTGCGAGTTAAACAATCATCTCTGGTATGACCTCGCTTGTTACAAAATGAGCATATTATTCTATCTGCCGCTCCTTGTGGAGTATGTTGTATCCTATTCTGTTGCCTGACGTTTTTTCCTCCTGAAGATCTGCCCTGACTTCCATGTTGAATTTGTTCTTGTTGCGTAATCGGCATGGTGGCAAGAAGTGATGAATTCATGTTTACGTTTAAGGGGTTTGCGTGGAAGATGCTACTGCTTTGTATGGTTTCGAGTGCATCTATGGCTAACTCTACCATTTCTTCGATGTTTTTCTCCGTCACATTGAGCATATAAATTCTCAATGCGGCGTTCTTAAGCCCTGATTTAAAGGATTTCTCGACGGCCCCTTCCACCATACTCAAAATTGCCATATCTCCTTTTCCGTCATACTTCGTTCGAATTAACTCTACTGCCTGTGTTCGTAGGGTGTTCAGGCGTCTTGCAAACTGTCGTATATCCTCGTTAAGTAATTGGTTACAACTTTGGATCGCTGTTAACACTGAGTCTAAGGAGACCGTTGGTAAATATGCCCTTTTTATGGTGAGGTAGAAGTCCTCGAGGGTATGGAATCGTTGTGACCTAACTAAATCATATGCATCCCTATGTAGTCTTTGCTTAATGCAGTCTATGTAGTCCTGAATATTGTCTTTACCAACCTCTCTTGCGGCTAATTCGCACCCGTGTATGAATTTATACACTTCGCCGCGTAAGTCTGGCGAATGTGTTCCAGAAAAGAGTGGTACCAGCCTATTTGTATTTTTAGCTATCTCTCCAATACCCATTCTGGTTTGATCTCTTGCTGTCCTAATTTGTGGGAGAGACCTTGCGTTGCCGTCCTTCGGACTAACTGCGGGCGGATTTGGTTCCTTATGAAAGAGTGACTGGTTGTGATCTAGCGACATTTCCTGACTTAGAAGTCTGTTTTGCTCTTTTAGCTCTTGTATTCGTCTATTTGCCTCTTCTAAAGAACTACAGTCTTCTCTTGATTTCTGTGTAAATCCCTGGTCTAAGGTTCTATTCAACGTTTCCTCGGTTATCCCTTTTTTCTTCAACGATTTCCTTAGCTGTTCGTTCTCACACTCTAGTTTCTTGAGTATATCTTCCTGAAACACTTTATCAACTAAATAACTATCGTACCTATTCTTCAGTGCATTAAATTCTGATTCCCATGCATTTGAATTCTCTGTCTTATTATCTATTATCTGGTTTAGGTATATGAGCAATTCCTCTACTATCGCGTCTGCTCTTTGTACACTCGTAAGGTCTCCTAACTGTCCTATCCTAGACTTTATCAATTCTAAGTTCTCTTTGTTCTTTACAGTCCCTTTTAAAATTGCCCAATATTTAGATATAAACTCCCCCAACTGGCGTTTCAGTTCTTTATGAGTCCTATCTAATTCTAAGTAACCTTGCTCCTGTTATGACTGGGCCATTAATTAAACGAACGAAATATAGTTTCATGGGTTTTATTTTAATAATATGTACATAGGTCTTGTATCTGTAAATTTTTCCCAATTTTCCGTACTTACATTTTTATTAAAGCGATTACTTAGCGCCACCAATTATCGTTTAATCGTTTCATTAAACGATTAATTTTTTATACTAATCGTAGTACTTTGGATTGAGAAACCATTACAATTCTTAATATGAAGTTTCAACTCCCTTAACCTGTTTAGATTTCATGTTCGCTTCGTTAACCGAGCGTGCAGTAAACAGTCGCTGTACATCTGTTTATTCGTCTGTACGCTGACGTCCGCTGCTTTGTTTCAAGCAGAAATTAAGCGTCAAAATTTTCGTTACTGCGCTGTTCTACTTTCTTTCAATCAGAGACGAAGCGTCAAAATTTTCGTGACTGCGCTGAGGTAATTTAAGGCCTCTCAAAAAGGAACGCACGCTCTGCCTCTATTTCTTAGCGGCCAACAAAACTGCAACGCTTGCAATCTCGGATTCGGACGATTAACCTAGTGAACTCATTTGAGTTATTTCTTCGTTAATTGCTTGTTATTTTTGATTGATTTTATCAGCAAGCAATTGTAATTGCTTGTCATTTAAATAACCAATCTAATTTTGCTTTGATTCTCCAACCATTATGAAGTCTATAAGCGCATTACTTTGAACGTTTACTTATAATAATGGTTTTTTTAAAATAACCAAAAACTTCTTTTTAATGTTCGTACATTTGCGAATGTATGACGTATTCTTAAAAAAAAATTTGTTTTAGTATTGGATTGGATTTCTGTTTTTTAACAATTTGCGTTTATCATTTGAATTTTGCCACGTTAAATAAATTTTTAAATTTATTTAAGTTAGCAAAATCGATCTGATTTTCGCACAATCCGTTAATTACAGTACTCAATATTGTAAATTAAAAAAAAAACGAAAATTCATTAATCCTTAATGTTGGCGACGTTACGTCCTTTCTTTTTGAGTTGTATAAAAAAAATTGACTGTTTGTTTAGCGAGTCACGCTGAATTAGCTTGGCCGCCAGGCCTTACTTTGTTCCTATAGGAAAAGCACTGTAATATATATTTAAGTTGTGTATTTTAAAAGAACAGCTAGATTTTTGTTTCCCTAGTTATTCCTAAAATTTATTATTTCACTTATTTTTAAAATTTTTCCGCTAAATTCATCACTATTTATTGCTTCATTTTTTTTTTCTAAATTTTCCTTTTGTTTTAAGGTCGGCAAATTACAAATTCTCTATTTGCTGAAATTTGCATTTGTTTGTTCTAAAATTAAATTAAAACTTCTTTCCTTATTAAAGAAGTTTTAATTTAATATATATATTATTTTATGTTTTATATAATATATATAAAATAATATATTTGATATAGTAATACAATTGAATTCTTTTAATTCTACTACTATTCTTTTTCACTCTTTCCTATTATTTTATTCTCCTTTTATTTTTCCATTTTTTATTTCTATTAATGAATTTTAATTTTATTTTTCACTTTCTAACTGTAGCATTCCAATTATATTTCACTTTTCACCCGCTTTTTCCTAAGCTACTAATCTTTGTTATATCACTTAATTTTTAATTAATATTTAACTCTTATTTTTAATTTTCGTATTTCATTGTTACTTACTTTTTCCTTTATTCGAGCGATCCTCGGCTCGAAAAATCCGGCTGCGCCAATTTGTTGTAGTATGCTAAGGGTGGTCCTCTAATCTTCTGTTTCGACTTCAATTAAAGATTTTCTTCTTGACGGATTCTTTGTGTTTTATTCGTAATTTATTTTAATTTATAACACTGTTGGTTACTTTTAAATTAAACACTACTGTTAAACTATTTTAACTCGAACACTTAGGTTATATTTACAGGTTGTTTAAAGTTACTTAAACGCGACTTAACTACGACTTCTTCGACGAGAGATTTTAACAAGACTCTCGATCGAATCTTCTCTATTTTCCACCTTGGCTCGGTTGACACACCCGTCGACCGAACCAAAGTGGGTCGGTATGCCGTGTTTCGCAATTTCCATTATTTCGCAATATAAAAATTGTAAAATTCGCAGAATCAATACGCGGAAGAAAATCGTTCTCAATTTAATTCTTCCGCGTGTGGATTCTGATCGTTCGTTATTTTAAGTCAAGCGTTTTTATGTTTTGGAAGCTTGCTACTGAAAGCTAGCTTCCACAATCCATTCAAATACGCTGTGGTTTTTATGGTTTGGAAGCTAGCTATCGAACGCTAGCTTCCACAATCCATTCCATACGACGTGTTCTGGTTGCTAACTTGGCTTTTGAATTTAAACGAAGCTTTTGGCTTACCACGCAAAGTGCTGTGGTTGCATTAAGGCCTCGTGCAGACAGAAAGCGGAGCTGAGCTGAACTGAGCTTATCGGCGGCCATCAGCTACTTGACATTTGTAGGAGTACGCAGACAGAAAGCGGAGCTGAGGTGAGCTTATTTCTTTAAATGTCAAATACAATGAAGCATCGGCATCAGCATAAATGAAATGGTAACTTCTAAATTTCGTCGCGTTCTCTTGTCAGAAAATAGTTTGTTGTTCAAAAGACTCTTTTTTAAAAAAAAGAGGTTATGGGTGCATGATATAAATAAAAAACGAAAAGTTTTTGGAGAATTCCATCACTTATATATGCAACTACGACATTTTCCTGATAAATTCTACGAATACACAAGGATGGAAGTGGAAACATTTGATTATATATTAAATGAAATTAGAAGTGACATAGAGAAGCAAGTTACAAACTGGCGAGAACCCATTTCACCAGAAGAAAGATTGTTTGTCACTCTCAGGTAGATATTAATTTGATATATGTAAATTATTTTTAATTATTACTAGCGGAACCAAGGGAATATTGTTTTGGCCTAGCCTACGTCTTTATGCAATATACGATACAAAGTACCATATGTGTGAAGTTTCATCAAATCAAATTCAAATTCACTTCAAAAATTTAAAACCAAAATATTTAAATATAGAAATACATAGTTTTTATTTCGGAATTGTCGAAAACACTTCAATAAAGGAAGCATCTTTGGATATTGGTTGCCCAAGTTGGTAATCTTCGTTATTATACCATGATGGTGACTGTGTATTTGAAGATGGTATTGAGGTTTGGTTTGTAGTTGAACAGCTTACATATTGTAAAACTATGTTTTGAATTTCGGCTCTTGCCTGAAGCCTTTGCACCGGAGCAAGTGTCCTCATATATGGAATCAGGCTTTTGAAAAAGTGTAGATCTTCACAATCATCGTTTTTGGAATTTTGAATGTCTATTTCCATCAATTTGATTTTTTTCTTTTCAAGTTCCAAATAAGCATCGGTATTTTCGTTTCTTCGTTTTATTATTTTTTGTTTTACAATTTTTTCTGTGTTCCGTAGATTTTCACTTGATTCCTCTTCATTTCTTGTCTTTTCACTTTGATCCTCATTTTCATCGACGTTTTCAATGTTGTCGGAAATGAAAATTTCTTGACTGACATCTAAATTTCCTTCCGAAACTTTCCCAACAATATGGTCCTTAAGAAAAGACATTAGTTCGAAAAACTTGAACTTTGATGAAATTGGTGTTGATGCAGAGCCAGATGCATTCGTTGGTTCTTTTCGCACAGCTTTACGGAATTCAACTTTCAAATACTTCCATTTTTTTTTACATTCCAACTCTGAAAGATAAGAAATTCATAAAATGTTAGAAAAAAAACCAATGAGACTATTTCGTTTTTAATTTTTTTCCAGATATTTGGCAACAGGGATATCACTCCGAAGCCTAGCATTTAGTTTTCGCATTGGTGCAAGTACTTTGAAATCTATTGTGGTGGAATCTAGTCTGGCTATATGGCGAAATTTGCAAACTATTCATATGTCAATACCTACTAAAGACGACTTTATACGTACTGCAGAAGACTACTATGAGAAATGTGGTTTCCCGAATTGTATAGGCGCAATCGATGGGAAGCATTGCCGGATCAAGTGTCCACCCCATTCAGGATCTGATTATTTTAACTATAAAAAATATTTTTCGGTAGTTTTACAAGCTGTTGCCGACTCAAATTCTAAATTTTTGTTTGTTGAAGTGGGAAATAAGGGAAGTCAAAGTGATGGCGGCACCTTTGCAGCATCAAAGTTGCTCAATAATATAAAAAATAATAAGCTCGATATACCAACAAGTACAAATCTACCGGGATGTAACGAAAAAGCACCTTTCGTTTTCGTTGCAGATGAAGCTTATCCCTTGACTGCATATTTAATGAGGCCATACCCGAGAAGGTTTTTAAATGATAAAAGTAGTTTTTTTAATGAAAGCCTTTCAAGAGCAAGACGTTGCGTAGAATGCGCTTTTGGAATTTTAAGCGAAAAATGGAGATTATTAAAAAGAGAAATGGATGTATCAACTAAAAGAGCAATTATTCTTATAAAAACTATGTGCTTGCTGCATAATATTATCATTGATATAGAAAATATAGATGATTACTACTATACATACGATGCTGAAGAATACAATAATGATGATACAATGAAAAGGCCGACTAAATCACAAAATAGAGCTAAACAAGACGCGAAAAATATTCGAGAAAAATTTTCAACGTTTTTCTATAATGTACATAACAATACAACTTCAAACGAAACATAAATAAAAGTAGTTGCAGAACACTAAATATTTACTCACTACTGCAATTCGTTTTTTCAGCAACTTCGCCCCATATTTTGCAAAGCAATTTCACTTATTAAAATTTCGCAATCCATTGCATCAACTCGTTGGCACCACGTAACAAAGAACACTAAACAGCTGTTTCATTTTCAGCAGCTTATCAGCGCTGATCTAAACAAACAAAAGTGAACGAACAAAGGCCCAACCATGCAATGCATATGCATGCTATGCATGAAAAGAGAGAAACTACGAATACACTGAATCCCATTTGCGCACCCATGAACATGCATGCTCTGCACATGCATAGTTTCGTCAAGTTCGTTCTCTCTCTTCTTGCATAGCGTGAATAAGAATATGCGGTCTGGATCCAAGAATGATAGAATACAAGATTGCGCAATGCGCAGGTCCGTTATTCGCAGTCAAAAATTTTGACAACCGTCATTCCAGCGCGTGACGTCAACATAGTTCATATTTGTGTTTGCTTGCATGAATTGCATTCCCATTGCGATACTGCAAAATAAGAATTGCATAGTAATAATAATAATTTCCGCTTGAGAAATTATATTCTTGGACGTATCTGCCATCTCTCCCAGGTATTTGCACTTTATTATGTTTTGGTGACCGAAACTAATCGTATTTTATTATATTTAGGTGTAATATTAAAAACTGTAGCTCGTGATTGCGACGATGAATCTGAACGCGAAATAGAAGACTTAAGGCCCAACCATGCAATGCATATGCATGCTATGCATGAAAAGAGAGAAACTACGAATACACTGAAACCCATTTGCGCATCCATGAACATGCATGCTATGCACATGCATAGTTTAGCGTGAATAAGAATATGCGGTCTGGATCGTACTTTCCGTAACAAGCAACGGAAAAAGAGTTACCACCGCATACGAATTTGCAAATTAAATTTTTGCAACCTAAAATTTTATTTTTTTTTATTTAGTGTTTTCCTATTGAAAAGTCCCAGAAAACTATTAAAAGTTATAAAAAAAAAAATACTACATGACTGTCTTTAAAGTTTTTAATTAGTTTTATGCAACATTAAACAATTTCTTCAGTTTTGAGGAGGCGAGGAGGCGTACTCAGCGATTCTCAACTTTTCATGTGAGGCTAGGCAACCCTTAAAAGCAGAAGAAAACATATGTGGTGCTTTTCTGAACTATGAAACAGCTGTTTTAATTGCTTTAAATTTCATGCAATGCTTGGTCGTTCTACTGATGCATGGAATGAATAGCTTGCTTTTCGTTGAGCTCTCTCATAAAACTTAACATGCATATGCATTGCATGGTTGTGCCTTTAGAGTATGATGGTATTGAAAACTTTGCTGGATATACATATATGCCACAAACTACGCAATGATTTACCGCATATATGTAGCTGTTAACAAACAAGAAGACACATCATACACCTGGTTAATCATTTGAGTGAAGGCGGCCTGTCGAAGCCAACGGCAGAGATGATGAGTTATGTAAGCGCGCTAGAAAAAATATTTATAGCAATTTATGGAGATGGTTTGCTCATTACAAATGACTTTGTAAAAAAACATATTGAGCAAGCTTCCGATGTCAATTGCCACATAAAGGTTAAACAACTGTTTTTCCGGGCCAGAATGTTCTTCAAAATCAGACAACTGAATAAAGAACTTGAAGATAATGCCCACAAAAGGAAACGGAAACTATGTAACACTATTACATAGCTCTTTCGATTTTCTTTAAATAAATTTAATATTTGAAATTAATATAATCTAATATAAATTAGATAATATTATTATTATTATAAATAAAATTATAATGATGAAATGGAAAAATAAAAACCAATTTTAAATTAAAATTAATCTACATAACTTTAATTGGATTCACAAAGGTAAAAGTATGTGATTGTGTTTTGTTGCTGCAATTGGTAAGCAATATGATGCCGCTGAAGATTTTCAAGTATTCTCAACTACGCAAATATATTCACTTTACACAATTTTTCGGAATAGTTCATTTAAACCCGAGCAATTATAATAATATTTAATATTTAACGCAAAAGCTTGCACTTTTACATGCAAATCGCACATTAATTTGAGAGTTCGGCATATTGGAAAACTATGATGACGTAGATGCGCAGAACGAAGCATTTTTGAAACCTGTTTTGCGTAATCTTGTATTCTATCATTCTTGCAACACACAGTCATTGACACAGAAGAAGATTCTTCTCGCATAACAACGAGTTGTTGTTTGTGTAAAACATTGTCGTCCCACTACCTGCTGTCGATAAAGCGTTGAACACAATCGGAGCAACAGGATACAAGATACATTTTTAGCTGTCAAATTTACATGGGCTCTTATGGAGATCGAGAAAAAAGTTTGATTTCCAGTTTGTTGCTCTGGTTTGCTTTCCATTTTGTATCTTGTCTCCGGGCTAATTTCTAATTTTGACAGCAACAGAATCATTCTTGTTCTTCTTCGGTGTGTTTGTTTACATTTTGTCATGTAAAATTTGACAATTTGCATTGAGGGGTGTCACACTAGGCATCTTAATGCCAATTTATTTAAGTTAATATTTAACGAAATTTTTATTATTATTATTACAAGCAATTTATTTCTGAAATAGAAAATATACGGAATTCCTATTTAAAAAAAAATTACTCAAAATATTTATGAATAGCTAAAAGAAATGGAAAATCCTCTAAAAAAGGATGCTGGAGAAAATGTAAAAAACAGTTGAAGGTTTCCTAAGGCGGCCTCAAGTGGCCTAGTGTTACACCACCATTAAGAATCTGACATATGAAATTTTTGTTGCTGAGCAACAGTTGCCCAGCCATTATAATTAACGCCATGGCAAAATTCTTGTTGCCTGGAAATGTTGCTGTATCCTGTTGCTCCGATTGTGTTCAACGCTTAAGGGCTACGGTTGAGATGCCACATCCACACATCATTTCATTTCAAATGACCACTTTATTTCAGCTAAGAATGTTATTTCAAATAATTATTTCAGAAATTATTTGAAATAATTATCGCATGTTGTATGTCGCGATCGCAATTTCCAGTTCCGGGAGATAAGAACTTTCAAGGCCAGTATTATCGTTTTATAATACTACTCCGCGAGTGAGTCAAGGCCAAGTTCACGTTATTAGGCCTCGTGCAGACAGAAAGCGGAGCTGAGCGGAGCTGAGCTGAAATGATCAGCGCTGATCAAACAAACATATTGCACGTCATAGATACGCGCACACTGACAAGCGGAGCGGAGCTTATCACCGCTTAGCTGAGCTGAGCTGATTTGAGGCCCAACCATGCAATGCATATGCAAGGTTTATAAAAAGAAGGTTACGCCACGCGCAGGTCCGTTAGTTTTTTTCGTTTGACAAGGACGTCAAATGACGTCAATAAGTATTTGTATTGAAATTTTGTTTCGAGGCGCCTGCACACCGGTTATAACAATAATTTTTAATGTAAAATTTTGGTGATTGAATAATACCAATAATGAAGTGCTCTGTGAATTTTTGCAATAATGTTAGTGGTCAGGGTTTTCAAATTTCCATCAGTTGTTCGCTTATCAAAAATTTGGTGGGAGTTTTGCCAGCGAAAAAAATAATTCAAAACCAAACATGCAGACATCTGCAGGATCATTTTAATGTAAATTGCTTTAAAAATGAGTTGCAAATTAATATGGGTACGTAAATTTATTATTTTTTTTACCTTTTAATTTATATAACGTGCACAAAATTTGGTTATGCTAAACGTAAAGTACTAAAGCTTAAGCGTAAAGGCTTAAGTTTTTGTTGGTTAATTATACAGTTTACATTTTTGCATAAAGTAATTATTACAGTAATTATACATTTTTACACAAATGAAAGGTCTTTTAAATGCCTTTCCAACGATACGAAGAACATGTAAGTATTTTGTATAGTTGAAGAGATACACTCTCGTAATTTCCAAATTTCAAAGGCATGTAACTCTGAAAATATACGAGAACGACAAAAAGTGTTGCTTTTGCTGGAGTTACCGCATAAAACTACGACAACAAAAAAGCAACAACAAAATTGGAGCGTTCGAGTAACATTAAACCTGTTCCAACTTTTCTTCATACGACTTTTCAAGTTTGGCATTTGTACCGTGTGTTGTGACCCTAGTGATTTTAGAAATACTTATTGACGTAGATGCGCAGAACGAGACCACTTTTCTTTGTTTACTGGCGTAACCTTCTATTCTATAAACCTTGATGCATATGCATGTTAAGTTTTATGAGAGAGCTCAACGAAAAGCAAGCTATTCATTCCATGCATCAGTAGAACGACCAAGCATTGCATGAAATTTAAAGCAATTAAAACAGCTGTTTCATAGTTCAGAAAAGCACCACATATGTTTTCTTCTGCTTTTAAGGGTTGCCTAGCCTCACATGAAAAGTTGAGAATCGCTGAGTACGCCTCCTCGCCTCCTCAAAACTGAAGAAATTGTTTAATGTTGCATAAAACTAATTAAAAACTTTAAAGACAGTCATGTAGTATTTTTTTTTTTATAACTTTTAATAGTTTTCTGGGACTTTTCAATAGGAAAACACTAAATAAAAAAAAATAAAATTTTAGGTTGCAAAAATTTAATTTGCAAATTCGTATGCGGTGGTAACTCTTTTTCCGTTGCTTGTTACGGAAAGTACGATCCAGACCGCATATTCTTATTCACGCTAAACTATGCATGTGCATAGCATGCATGTTCATGGATGCGCAAATGGGTTTCAGTGTATTCGTAGTTTCTCTCTTTTCATGCATAGCATGCATATGCATTGCATGGTTGGGCCTTAAGTCTTCTATTTCGCGTTCAGATTCATCGTCGCAATCACGAGCTACAGTTTTTAATATTACACCTAAATATAATAAAATACGATTAGTTGCGGTCACCAAAACATAATAAAGTGCAAATACCTGGGAGAGATGGCAGATACGTCCAAGAATATAATTTCTCAAGCGGAAATTATTATTATTACTATGCAATTCTTATTTTGCAGTATCGCAATGGGAATGCAATTCATGCAAGCAAACACAAATATGAACTATGTTGACGTCACGCGCTGGAATGACGGTTGTCAAAATTTTTGACTGCGAATAACGGACCTGCGCATTGCGCAATCTTGTATTCTATCATTCTTGTTACTCAATGCTTCGCTCTCTTGCCTTTGTTTGCCTTCGTTTGTGTTATTTGCTTCTCATTGCCATTGCTTTGTTTTTGTATAAATACAAATCGGGTTCCCTTGTATTCCTTCATAAATGATTATGCGTAAGAAGAGTTGAGCGATGGAGTCTTGTATGTCAAAGGAGATGAGAATGAATCGGTTGATCGATTTCTTCTTGAAAGCAGTGGTTGGGAACAAGGGAATACAAGGGTACAAGGGAATTTGACTTCTTTTTTGTTCCTTTACAATAAAAAAAACAGGTGCTTACGTCTATAAGACTATCAAGTTTGGATTTTTTTCCCGCTATTATTTTTCGTTTATTAAAGGAATTTTGTTTTTTTTGTAACATAAACTGTTTAGTATTTTAAATTAGGTTTATTATTAAATTAGGTTATTGTTTATTGTTATTTTATATGTATAAAATTATAATATAATTGTTGTACCAATATGTGTTATTGGTAATTCGATACTCTGAGCTCAATGCGGGGTTGATTTCGTTTTATTGCCAGCCCATAGGCAATGCTTCCTTAATAGAACTAAAATCATAAATTTTAAAAATTTTAGTCTTTAATTTAATTTTAATAATGGTTTTGGACACTACAATAACATGGTAAATTTATAGACGGTCAGCACTTCAGTTATTACTACAAAACAACAAGTACAGAGTCGATCTTCCGATTCGTTCGTACTCATAAAAAATTGAATTCCTACATAATATAAATATTTTCTCTGAAATATTTCCATTCTTTAATTTTTTATTTTTGCTTTCATTAACTTTTTATTTTTACTCCTATAAGTTATTAAGTATACCGATATGCCGTCTAAACTCTTCTTCTTCTTAAACCTTCTGCCTATACGAATTCTTCAAGAGCACGCTATGCTCGGAACGTAGATCGTGCCAGCGCTTTACATAGCTTGGACATCGAATAAGAAGCAGAGCAAAGCTACGAAAAGACAAATTTCTTTCAAAAACCTTAAAATGCAAAATTTAAAACATATCCAGACGAATCGCACCGTTCTTCTCATCACCCGCTGTACTCCAGAAATTGATCGTGTCTTTCTTTCACACTTTACTTGGCATGCGAGTTCTGGATCGATCTCTTCTTACGCATATTCGCTTGCATTGTTAGTGCAAACTAACAAAAGCAAAGTCGATCTTCCGCTCCCTTCATACTCATTAAGATCTTCCGACCCCTCACTCATTAGGTGATCATTCAATTTTGCTTTGTTACGAGCACTGAGAAGACCGCTGAGTTGGACTTTATAACAACAACTACAAGGGATTCAGGGCATACAGAAGCATTTTGTTGTTGTACACTTTTTTGTTTCTTTTCTACTAGAACAAAAACAAAGTTGAAGTGCTTCCGTGCTTTCCTCCGAAAGCGAAGCAAAAGTTACCAACAATTTATCAATCATAATATGGTGAAAATTATGTTTTAGTGTAAATATTGGACCACATTCACCATGCTGCGCTGCCTTTCGATAGCGGCAGAGTGGTGTGTATTCATGCTAATAATGGCACATCTAATTTTTTTTTTTTAATTTCAATTTATTTCAATTTATTTCAATACAATTAATGCACACTAAGATCGAAATCTTTTGTAGTGCCTCAGCGTACAAATTTAATAACAAGGCAACAAATGAATGAATGAATGTACTTAAACTAACAAACAATAAATAAAAAACTATAAATAAACAAACATAACAATAATAAATAATAATAAATACTTATAAACTAAGGACATTAAAACCATGACAAATGTGACAAACTTAATAACAATGAAAATTAAAATTAAAAACTCAAGTAGAAGTATAAGTACAAGTATAAGCAGAAGTATAAGTATAAGAATATAAGAAATACAGCGGAAATTAGAACATAAGAGAAAGATATAAAAGAGAAAGTAGATTTTTATACTTTTTATACTCGGTTAAGAAGCAGTAAGATAGGCAACAACAGCGTGCTTGGAGCGACCTCGTGAAGAAATTATCTTATCTTAATATGCGAGGGAAGTGAATTCCAAAGTCTGATGGTGTGAACGAAGAAGAATCTGCTACTGTTGAGGAAAGTGTGTCTAGGGACTATAAGATTCAAACCTCTAGATGATCGAAAAAAAAACAAGTTTTACATATAAATATGGAGGATTACGGGTATATATTAGATTATGTAAAAACATGATGTTAAGGATGCGAAGGTGTGTACATAAGCCACATCCCAAAACACCTTCACTGATGAGCGAAACATGATCGAAGCGACGGATTGCATATACATACCTAGCACAAGCGTTGAATGCCACAAGAAGCTTATGCTGAGACTGTGAGTCAAGTTGACTATAAACTACAGCAAAATAGTTGATATGAGGCATAATCAGTTGCTTAACAAGGCGGCATCGTGTCTCACATGGTGTATAATACGCAGAGCTACGCAAGCACCTAAGTATCCCATAGATTTTACCTACGGCGTAATTAACATGGTCAACGCATGTAAATTGTGAATTAAGTATAATGCCGAGATTCTTAGCACTGCTGACCAAACTCAATTGCGAAGAACCCAAAAACAAAGGCGGAACATCACCAAAGTCGCTATACTTTCTTAGGATAGGCAAAACTTTCGTCTTAGAAGGATTAATGGATAAATTATTGGCAGCTGCCCATCTGTTGATTGAAGATAAGTCACAATTCAGTCTATAGCACAAATCCTCCAATAGATTTAGAGGCCTCGATAAATAAACTTGAATATCATCGGCATAAGCATGTAGGGATGAATACTCACACACAGAGAACACATCATTAATGAAAATGGAAAACAGTAAAGGACCCAGGACTGACCCCTGAGGGACTCCTCTAGTGACTAGCTGAGGGGAAGACATTTTGTTTCCAATTTTTACACGCTGGATCCTGCCATCAAGATAGCTCACCAATAATCTAACAGCGCTAGTACTAAAGTTAAAAAATGTAGTAAGCTTGGTGCAGAGCAAATCGTGATCCACAGTATCAAACGCCTTCGAGAAGTCAATAAAACAGAGTAAAGTTAAGAAATCTTGGTCATAAAAAGCCCTAATGTCATCGGTAATTTTTAATACCGCTGACGTACAACTGTGACCAGTTCGAAAGCCGGATTGCAGAGGAGATAATAAATTATGTAAATCAATGTACTCAGACATTTGGGAATACATAATCCTTTCAAGAATTTTACCTAACACAGGCAGAATACTAATAGGCCTAAAGTCCGTAGGCTTATCTGCAGATGAAGTCTTCGCAAGAGGAATAATTGTTGCAACCTTCAACAAGGTGGGAAAAGACGAGCATGTTAAGCAGTGATTGATAATATGCGTTAAGGGAGCAATAATGAATGGTAAAGTTAACTTTATGAACCTAATGGACAACCCATCAGCACCTACCGCATTAGAAGTAATTTTAAGTACGTTGTTAACTACATCATTCTCACAAACAGTAGAAAACGCAAAGGAAGTAAACGGTAGAGGATTAGAGACAGTTGGTAAGCCATCACTCGAAGAGACAGCAGGATTGCAGCCGCCGCTGTTTAAGAAAAAATCATTAAGATCATCAGGGTTCAGCTCACAACTAGTTTCAACTTTGCCAATAATTCTGAGCTTCTTAATATTTTTCCATAATTGCTTGGGGCTTAAGGTATGGTTAAGCTTAGAGCAGAAGTACCGCTTCTTCGCGTTCCTTAATAGTAAAGTAGCTGCATTGCGAGCTCGGCGAAACTCCTCCCACGCCTCAGCCGTTCTACTTTTCTTCCATTTAGAATGCAGTTTATTCCTTTTCTTTAAAGCGGTCAGAACATGAGAAGTAAACCATGGACAGCCACTGTTTAATGCTCTCACGGAGCGCAATGGAACATGATTATGGAAAGCAGAGATTAATTTAGATAAAAAATCACAGAGCTTATCATCAACAGACTCAAAGAACCAAATGTCATTCCAACATTTGGAAGCTAATTCGGTAAACAGTAAATCAAAATTAATTGCATTAAAATCATAATAATTGAACTTGACTATCTGGGCTCTATTAAAGTTAATGTTAAGACAGACATATAAGAGATCATGGTCAGACCAAAACGACACTTGATCATAACGAAGGAGAAGGGCGCGATCAGACAAAAGACAAACATCAAGAAGACTAGGCTCACAAGCAGTTGCAAATCTAGTTGGCAACTCAGAGTTAACAACAGATAGACCACACATAGAGGCACAATGCAGAAAATCAATGGTGAGAGACACATTAGCCAATAAATTAACATTAAAATCTCCACATACAACAAAGAAATCAAAATCGACAAGTTTACTAGAAAGATCACAAAACAAAGGTTCAGTACTAATATTGCGTTGGGGATTGTATACACACGAAACCAAAATTTTAGTGTTGTTATCAAATATTGTTATGTTTAAAAACTCACAAGCGAAATTGCCTTTATTTACTAATCTAGAGTTGAGAGAGCTCTTACAATAGATAGCAACCCCACCACCTTTTTTATCGCATCTGTCATTTCTGTAAAGCCTATAACCATCCAAAGAATACAACGAATCAGGCACCCCTGGCTTGAACCACGTCTCCGAGACACATATAACATCAACAGGATAACCCTCAAAAATGTACCTAGCATGATCCAATTTCGAGCCATTCAGGCTTCTGGCATTAAAATGTACAACATTCAAGCCAGAAGATTGACTACACAAGACACGCAATATGGCCTTATAACAATTAATAACACCATCAGACCCGACCCCATCAAGTGACAAAAGCCGACACAAATAAGGCAACTTCAAACAGTAACAGGTTGACAAAGACACAGCCTCTTAACCAGAGCAGAAGGATAAGTGGAAAGAGAAAGAAAGAGACCGAGAAAAGAAAGATATAGGAAAGATAAAGCAGTAGTAGAAGCAAAGTCACATATAGAAAGTCAGTAATAAATGAAAGCCAATTAAACAAATGATATAAAAAATATAAACTTAACATGTCTTATTCTACGTTCCAGCGACGCGATCAACAGAACTCCTGTCACAAACCAGCTTTGCATCACCATCAGCTGATGACCGGACGAAAACATGCCCCCGCAACGAAAACACAGAAAATAGCAGATGTTCCCTTCTCTTCAAGTTGGCATACTGCAAAACATCACGGCTCGCCTTCGTCAACGTGCGTGCAAATAGCAACGAAAGTTAGCAACGATTTAGGGTGGTTTATTTTTTTCGTTGCTGAGTGGAACATAAATATGATGATTTTTAGAAAAAATTATTAAAAATAAACGAAAATTCCAATAAAAAAACGTGTTATGAGTTTTTGAAGGAAAAATTATGGTCTCTCTCCCCTGATAAGTTGTAAAAATTTGTAAAGTTGTATTTGTAAAATTTGTATTTGTAAGTTGTAAAAATCGCCGTTGCTGAGTTATTTATATATTTCTGACGGAACGACACCTATGTTATCCTAAAGACCGTATTTTTAGCAATTTTTTGATACCAAGATTAGTACACTAGCTCGTCAATTTTCCGAGATATTGCTGATTATGCCCTCTGGAGATCAAGCGCTGGTGGTCGGAATTGTACCGCACCGACATCCCTAAACCATATGTCATTTTGAAGTGCACATTAACAGCAAATGTTATAAAATAAAACAAACAGCGTAGAAGTTACGCTTACTTAATAATTCCCAGAAATTTCCCAGTGAAATTTACACTAAGTTCAGGCCCCGTTGCTGGCTTAGTTATATATTTCTGACGGAACGGCACCTATGCTATCTCAAAGAGGACATTTCTCCGGAACTTTGAGTGCAAAAATGATTACCCTATCTAATGTAGTTCCGGAGAAAATCCAGATTGCATTCTGATTCCTCAGGCGCCGTTGCTGGCCACTGAGGAACATTTGCCGAAAATTACAACCCGAAATCTGGAAAGCTAACATTTTTCCCAAACTTTTGATACCTCAACGAGGTCTGTACCTAGGATAGTGCCTGAGAAAATTGAAAATGAAAATATGTTCTCTTATGTTCACATTTTACTACGGAGCGTGTTTTTCTTGGAAAAACGTAAAATGTAAACAAAGTCGATGTTAGAAATATATAATAATTAATGTCTTTTTTTAAGTATTAGGACTAATTTCGCTAACATGACAGTTGTGGGGTATCAAAGGGGACACCTTCATAAACTTTTTGACACCAAGATCTTGGAAATCGGATATACCGTTTTCATCCAAATCCGGTGCAAAATTAGGTTTTATTCCAATGTGGTCAGGAACCGTTGCTGGTATATTTATACATTTCTGACGGGATGAAACCTATGCTATCTGGAATAGGATATTACTCCGCAATTTTGAGTGCAAAAAAAAGTACCCGATCCAGTGTAGTTCCGGAGATAATCCAGTTTCCATACCAGATTAACCTCAAAATTGTGGTCAGGCGCCGTTGCTGGCTAAGTTATATATTTCTGACGGAACGGCACCTATGCTATCTCAAAGAGGACATTTCTCCGGAACTTTGAGTACAAAAATGAATACCCTATCTAATGTAGTTCCGGAGATAATCCAGATTCCATACGAGATTAACCTCCAAATTGTGGTCAGGCGCCGTTGCTGGCTAAGTTATATATTTCTGACGGAACGGCACCTATGCTATCTCAAAGAGGACATTTCTCCGGAACTTTGAGTAAAAAAATGATTACCCTACCTAATGTGGTTCCGGAGAAAATCCAGATTCCATTCGGATTTTTCCAGATTTTTCAGGCGCCGTTGCTGACCACTTAGGAACACTTGCCGAAAATGGCAACCTTAAATCTGGAAAGCTAACATTTTTCCAAAACTTTTGATACCTCAACGAGGTCTGTACCTAGAATAGTGCCTGAGAAAATTGAAAATGAAAATATGTTCTCTTATGTTCATATTTTACTACAGAGCGTATTTTTCTTGGAAAAACGTAAAATGAAAACAAAGTGGATGTTAGAAATATGTAATAATTAATGTCTTTTTTTTGGTATTAGGACTAATTTCGCTAATATGACAGTTATGGGGTATCAAAGGGGACACCTTCAGAAACTTTTTGACACCAAGATCGTGGAAATCGGATATACCGTTTTCATCCAAATCCACTGCAAAATTAGGTGATATTCCAATGCGTTCAGGAACCGTTGCTGGTATATTTATACATTTCTGACGGGATGAAACCTATGCTATCTGGAAGAGGATATTGCTCCTCAATTTTGAGTGCAAAATAGAGTACCCTATCCAGTGTAGTTCCGGAGATAATCCAGTTTACATACCAGATTAACCTCAAAATTGTTGTTAGGCGCCGTTGCTGGCTAAGTTATATATTTCTGACGGAACGGCACCCATGCTATCTCAAAGAGGACATTTCTCCGGAACTGCGAGTACAAAAATGAATACCCTACCTAATGTGGTTCCGGAGAAAATCCAGATTCCATTCGGATTTTTCCAGATTTTTCAGGCGCCGTTGCATGCCACTTAGGAACGCTTGCCGAAAATGACAACACTAAATCTGGAAAGCTAACATTTTTCCAAAACTTTTGATACCTCAACGAGGTCTGTACCTAGAATAGTGCCTGAGAAAATTGAAAATGAAAATATGTTGTCTTATGTTCACATTTTACTACAGAGCGTGTTTTTCTTGAAAAACGTAAAATGAAAACAAAGTGGATGTTAGAAATATGAATATATACAATAATTAAGAAAAATTTAGTATCCATGCTTGAAAATTATTTTCGTAATTTTCCATATCGTATGTAGATGTTGATTTGATTCCATGCATACATACAACATAAATATAATATGTACATATGTACATGTAAAATATGTGGCTACGCATCGAATTTGTTTAACTTAAAATAGGATATAAGTTATTGTCATTGTTATTAAATTTAGCTTATTTTAATATAATTTCAATAGTTATTTTTATAGTTGTGGCAAGCTTATTATAGAAGTTATACTCTAAAAGACAGATTATAAAAATTACATTTATGTACATTGTTAGATTTTTTATTTTTTTTTGCATTAACCTATACTTAAGTAAAAAAAGTAAAGTAGAAAATGCAGCCAATTCTGCAAAAAAGAAAATCAAATAAATGAACAAATAAATAAATAAAATAGGTAAATAAAGTAAAACTTTAAATAATTCTCCTGAAAAGTAAGCAAAACGGAGTTAGGCTGTTATGGTTTGTGGCAGCGACATCGCCAGCAAAAAGCAGCAGCGGCAGCAGTTTCGTTGTGAAGAAATCGCTGCTGTACTTCTGCTTGAACGAGCGAATTTAAGCAGAAATTCGGTGACGCAGAAATTCCTCCTAATTTTTTGGAGGCAGATAGCAACAGTGCAATGAAAAAAGAAAACAGAGTTGCATTTTATTGAAAAAATATTTATAGTCTGAAATCAGGTATGTATTGTCATCATATTTAAACAAATGTATACAAATTTAGCATTAATGAATATCAGTTGCTGTAGACTCAAATTTTATTGTTGGTATTGTTGTTGTTGTTGTTTCCTATGCTAACTCCGAAAATACTAACAGTTTTTGTCGCGCACGAATGGTTTCCGAGTTATAGTACATAGAATTTCAATTCGGAAAAAATCCAATGGAATCTGGATTTTCTCCGGAACCACATTAGGTAGGGTATTCATTTTTGTACTCGCAGTTCCGGAGAAATGTCCTCTTTGAGATAGCATGGGTGCCGTTCCGTCAGAAATATATAACTTAGCCAGCAACGGCGCCTAACAACAATTTTGAGGTTAATCTGGTATGTAAACTGGATTATCTCCGGAACTACACTGGATAGGGTACTCTATTTTGCACTCAAAATTGAGGAGCAATATCCTCTTCCAGATAGCATAGGTTTCATCCCGTCAGAAATGTATAAATATACCAGCAACGGTTCCTGAACGCATTGGAATATCACCTAATTTTGCAGTGGATTTGGATGAAAACGGTATATCCGATTTCCACGATCTTGGTGTCAAAAAGTTTCTGAAGGTGTCCCCTTTGATACCCCATAACTGTCATATTAGCGAAATTAGTCCTAATACCAAAAAAAAGACATTAATTATTACATATTTCTAACATCCACTTTGTTTTCATTTTACGTTTTTCCAAGAAAAATACGCTCTGTAGTAAAATATGAACATAAGAGAACATATTTTCATTTTCAATTTTCTCAGGCACTATTCTAGGTACAGACCTCGTTGAGGTATCAAAAGTTTTGGAAAAATGTTAGCTTTCCAGATTTAAGGTTGCCATTTTCGGCAAGTGTTCCTAAGTGGTCAGCAACGGCGCCTGAAAAATCTGGAAAAATCCGAATGGAATCTGGATTTTCTCCGGAACCACATTAGGTAGGGTAATCATTTTTTTACTCAAAGTTCCGGAGAAATGTCCTCTTTGAGATAGCATAGGTGCCGTTCCGTCAGAAATATATAACTTAGCCAGCAACGGCGCCTGACCACAATCTGGAGGTTAATCTCGTATGGAATCTGGATTATCTCCGGAACTACATTAGATAGGATACTCATTTTTATACTCAAAGTTGCGGAGAAATGTCCTCTTTGAGATAGCATAGGTGCCGTTCCGTCAGAAATATATAACTTAGCCAGCAACGGCGCCTGACCACAATCTGGAGGATAATCTGGTACGAAATCTGGATTATCTCCGGAACTACATTAGATAGGGTAATCATTTTTGTACTCAAAGTTGCGGAGAAATGTCCTCCTTGAGATAGCATAGGTGCCGTTCCGTCAGAAATATATAACTTAGCCAGCAACGGCGCCTGACCACAATCTGGAGGTTAATCTCGTATGGAATCTGGATTATCTCCGGAACTACATTAGATAGGATAATCATTTTTGTACTCAAAGTTGCGGAGAAATGTCCTCCTTGAGATAGCATAGGTGCCGTTCCGTCAGAAATATATAACTTAGCCAGCAACGGCGCCTGACCACAATCTGGAGGTTAATCTCGTATGGAATCTGGATTATCTCCGGAACTACATTAGATAGGATACTCATTTTTGTACTAAAAGTTGCGGAGAAATGTCCTCCTTGAGATAGCATAGGTGCCGTTCCGTCAGAAATATATAACTTAGCCAGCAACGGCGCCTGACCACAATTTGGAGGTTAATCTCGTATGGAATCTGGATTATCTCCGGAACTACATTAGATAGGATAATCATTTTTGTACTCAAAGTTGCGGAGAAATGTCCTCCTTGAGATAGCATAGGTGCCGTTCCGTCAGAAATATATAACTTAGCCAGCAACGGCGCCTGACCACAATTTGGAGGTTAATCTCGTATGGAATCTGGATTATCTCCGGAACTACATTAGATAGGATAATCATTTTTGTACTCAAAGTTGCTGAGAAATGTCCTCCTTGAGATAGCATAGGTGCCGTTCCGTCAGAAATATATAACTTAGCCAGCAACGGCGCCTGACCACAATCTGGAGGTTAATCTCGTATGGAATCTGGATTATCTCCGGAACTACATTAGATAGGATACTCATTTTTGTACTCAAAGTTGCGGAGAAATGTCCTCCTTGAGATAGCATAGGTGCCGTTCCGTCAGAAATATATAACTTAGCCAGCAACGGCGCCTGACCACAATCTGGAGGTTAATCTCGTATGGAATCTGGATTATCTCCGGAACTACATTAGATAGGATACTCATTTTTGTACTCAAAGTTGCGGAGAAATGTCCTCCTTGAGATAGCATAGGTGCCGTTCCGTCAGAAATATATACCTTAGCCAGCAACGGCGCCTGACCACAATTTGGAGGTTAATCTCGTATGGAATCTGGATTATCTCCGGAACTACATTAGATAGGATAATCATTTTTGTACTCAAAGTTGCGGAGAAATGTCCTCCTTGAGATAGCATAGGTGCCGTTCCGTCAGAAATATATACCTTAGCCAGCAACGGCGCCTGACCACAATTTGGAGGTTAATCTCGTATGGAATGTGGATTATCTCCGGAACTACATTAGATAGGATAATCATTTTTGTACTCAAAGTTGCGGAGAAATGTCCTCCTTGAGATAGCATAGGTGCCGTTCCGTCAGAAATATATACCTTAGCCAGCAACGGCGCCTGACCACAATTTGGAGGTTAATCTCGTATGGAATCTGGATTATCTCCGGAACTACATTAGATAGGATAATCATTTTTGTACTCAAAGTTGCGGAGAAATGTCCTCCTTGAGATAGCATAGGTGCCGTTCCGTCAGAAATATATAACTTAGCCAGCAACGGCGCCTGACCACAATTTGGAGGTTAATCTGGTATGGAAACTGGATTATCTCCGGAACTACACTGGATCGGGTACTCTTTTTTGCACTCAAAATTGCGGAGTAATATCCTATTCCAGATAGCATAGGTTTCATCCCGTCAGAAATGTATAAATATACCAGCAACGGTTCCTGACCACATTGGAATATCACCTAATTTTGCACCGGATTTGGATGAAAACGGTATATCCGATTTCCAAGATCTTGGTGTCAAAAAGTTTATGAAGGTGTCCTCTTTGATACCCCACAACTGTCATGTTAGCGAAATTAGTCCTAATATCTAAAAAAAGACATTAATTATTATATATTTCTAACATCGACTTTGTTTACATTTTACGTTTTTCCAAGAAAAACACGCTCCGTAGTAAAATGTGAACATAAGAGAACATATTTTCATTTTCAATTTTCTCAGGCACTATCCTAGGTACAGACCTCGTTGAGGTATCAAAAGTTTGGGAAAAATGTTAGATTTCCAGATTTAGGGTTGTCATTTTCGGCAAGTGTTCCTAAGTGGCCAGGAGCGGCGCCTGAAAAATGTGGAAAAATCAGAATGGAATCTGGATTTTCTCCGGAACTACATTAGATAGGGTATTCATTTTTGTACTCAAAGTTCCGGAGAAATGTCCTCTTTGAGATAGCATAGGTGCCGTTCCGTCAGAAATATATAACTTAGCCAGCAACGGCGCCTGACCACAATTTTGAGGTTAATCTGGTATGGAAACTGGATTATCTCCGGAACTACACTGGATCGGGTACTTTTTTTTGCACTCAAAATTGCGGAGTAATATCCTATTCCAGATAGCATAGGTTTCATCCCGTCAGAAATGTATAAATATACCAGCAACGGTTCCTGACCACATTGGAATAAAACCTAATTTTGCACCGGATTTGGATGAAAACGGTATATCCGATTTCCAAGATCTTGGTGTCAAAAAGTTTATGAAGGTGTCCCCTTTGATACCCCACAACTGTCATGTTAGCGAAATTAGTCCTAATACTTAAAAAAAGACATTAATTATTATATATTTCTAACATCGACTTTGTTTACATTTTACGTTTTTCCAAGAAAAACACGCTCCGTAGTAAAATGTGAACATAAGAGAACATATTTTCATTTTCAATTTTCTCAGGCACTATCCTAGGTACAGACCTCGTTGAGGTATCAAAAGTTTGGGAAAAATGTTAGCTTTCCAGATTTCGGGTTGTCATTTTCGGCAAATGTTCCTCAGTGGCCAGCAACGGCGCCTGAGGAATCAGAATGCAATCTGGATTTTCTCCGGAACTACATTAGATAGGGTATTCATTTTTTTCCTCAAAGTTCCGGAGAAATGTCCTCTTTGAGATAGCATAGGTGCGGTTCCGTCAGAAATATATAACTTAGCCAGCAACGGCGCCTAAACACAATTTTGAGGTTAATCTGGTATGTAAACTGGATTATCTCCGGAACTACACTGGATAGGGTACTCTTTTTTGCATTCAAAATTGAGGAGCAATATCCTCTTCCAGATAGCATAGGTTTCATTCCGTCAGAAATGTATAAATATATCAGCAACGGTTCCTGAACACATTGGAATATCACCTAATTTTGCAGTGGATTTGGATGAAAACGGCATATCCGATTTCCACGATCTTGGTGTCAAAAAGTTTCTGAAGGTGTCCTCTTTGATACCCCACAACTGTCATGTTAGCGAAATTAGTCCTAATATCTAAAAAAAGACATTAATTATTATATATTTCTAACATCCACTTTGTTTTCATTTTACGTTTTTCCAAGAAAAACACGCTCTGGAGTAAAATATGAACATAAGAGAACATATTTTCATTTTCAATTTTCTCAGGCACTATTCTAGCTACAGACCTCGTTGAGGTATTAAAAGTTTTGGAAAAACGTTAGCTTTCCAGATTTCGGGTTGTCATTTTCGGCAAGTGTTCCTAAGTGGCCAGCAACGGCGCCTGAGGAATCATAATGGAATCTGGATTTTCTCCGGAACTACATTAGATAGGGTAATAATTTTTGTACTCAAAGTTCCGGAGAAATGTCCTCTTTGAGATAGCATAGGTGCCGTTCCGTCAGAAATATATAACTTAGCCAGCAACGGCGCCTGAACTTAGTGTAAATTTCACTGGTGAATTTCTGGGAATATTTAAGTAAGCGTAACTCCTACGCTGTTTGTTTTCTTTTGTAACATTTGCTGTTAATGTGCACTTTAAAATGACATATGGTTTAGGGATGTCGGTGCGCTACAATTCCGTCCACGAGCGCTTGATCTCCAGAGGCCATAATCAGCAATATCTCGGAAAATTGACGAGCTAGTGTACTGATCTTGGTATCAAAAAATTGCAAAAAATACGGTCTTTAGGATAGGATGGGTGTCGTTCCGTCAGAAATGTATAAATAACTCAGCAACGGCGATTTTGTGTTGGATTCCACAAATCCTCTGCTACGATATTCCAAATATTTTCGTTTACAGAATTTCTAAATTTTTACAACTTATCAGGGGAGACAGACCATAATTTTTCCTTCAAAAACTCATAACACGTTTTTTTATTGGAATTTTCGTTCATTTTTAATAATTTTTTGTAAAAATCGTCATATTTATGTTCCACTCAGCAACGAAAAAAATAAACCACCCTAAATCGTTGCTAACTTTCGTTGCTATTTGCACGCACGTCCTTCGTCAAGCTTTCGTGAATGAAAATTCTAATCTTGTTCTTCTTTGAGTCATAATATCTTTTTACTATTTATACTCTTTGTCAACACGCAGAGAGCAAGCAATTTCAGTTTCTCAATTTTTGCTTTGTGTCTTTCTCTCATTATTCGGATCTACATATGCATGATGACTTTGTGAGTCAGTGTGTAATTTTTTTCTCGGAGCGGAAGATCGGCATTGCTTCTGTTATTTTGCACTAACAATGTAAGCGAACATGCGTAAGAAGAGATCGATCCAACACTCGTAGGCCAAATAAAGTGCGAAAGAAAGAATCGATAAATTTTTGGTGAACAGCGGGCGATGAGGAGAATAGTTCGATTCGTCTTCTTTTGCCTCTCTTACAATAACAAACCATGTGCAGCCGTCCGTCCGCCTGGAATCGTTTTAAATTTTGCATTTTATGGTTTTTCAAAGAATTTTTGCTTTCGTAGCTTTGTTCTGCTTCTTATTCGATGTCCAAGCTATGTAAAGCGCTGGCACGATCTACGTTCCGAGCATAGCGTGCTCTTGAAGAATTCGTATAGGCAGAAGATTTAAGAAGAAGAATACTTAGTCGGCATATATTAACATTTAATACCTTATTCGAGTAAAAATAAAAAGTTAATGGAAGCAAAAATAAAAAATGAAAGAATGGAAATATTTCAGAGAAAATATTTATATTATGTAGCAATTCGAACACATTTTTTATTAGTACGAAGGAATCGGAAGATCGACTTTTATTTGTTATTTTGTACTAACAACTGTAGTGCTGCTTTCTGACCGTCTATGTATTTTCCTGTAGTTATTGTAGTGTCTATTATTAAAATTAAATTAAGGACTAAACTTTTTAATATGTTACAAAAAAACAAAATTCCTTTAATAAACGAAAAATAATAGCGGGAAAAAAATCCAAACTTGATAGACTTATAGACGTAGGCACCTATTTTTTTTATTGTAAAGGAACCAAAAAAAAGTCAAATTCCCTTGTTCCCTCAACCCCTGCTTTCAAGAAGAAATCGATCAACCGATTCATTCTCATCTCCTTTGACATACAAGACTCCATCGCTCAACTCTTCTTACGCATAATCATTTATGAACGAAAATAAGTAAATCCGATTTGTATTTATACAACAACAAAGCAATGGCAATGAGAAGCAAATAACACAAAGGATGGTAAACAAAGGCAAGAGAGCGAAGTAAATCCAAAGACCGACAGACGTAAGCAACTGAATTGTTATTGGAATTCATCAATTATTTCTCTCACTCCTCATCTAGCATACGATTGCTGCATGGATCAACTTTTCTTACGCATAATCATTTCCCAAGTAAAACGAAGTTCACCACGAATTTGTCTGCTGCTATTCGCCGTAGCAGCGCTCTCGACTGCATTGTAATAATGGCACATGAAAATCTGCCGTTAGTCGAAAATTTTGAGTCATAATATCTCTTTACTATTTATACTCTTTGCATTCAGTAATGTATCAACGATCCAGTAGTGGATAGGGAATAAATACTCAGAGCAGCAATGGAAACACATTAGCATTGGCAATAGCAAAAGAGAAGAGCGCGAAACACTCAGAAATGAGTGAAAACTCGATCCAGTACTGGATCGCCATGGAAAATATTTTTGTTCAAGATTCGCCCTCTTGTTATTCTTTCTCTATAATTCAAGGTAGCGACGCAAGAAATGGCTCGGATTTAAACCAAATCATTTTCGGGAAGCAGAAGTATGAAATGTCAAAAATTTCACAGTAGAGAACAATATATTCATTCTAACCAAAATTCTTGAAGTTCATTCGGAGTTTATTTATTTTAATCTGTTTAAAAATACATTTAAATAATATATTATACAGAATAATAATAAAAAAAGCAACAGAAAAATACGCACATAATTTTACAGCAGCTGAAATAGAAACAAGAATGAAATGCAAACAAACACAAAGAAATAAGAAGAACAAGAACGCTTTTGCATCCGTCAAAATTAGAATTAGCTCGAATGCGAGATGCGTAATTTTGCAGCTAAGTAGGGAAGCAAAATGGAAAGCAAACTTTTTTCTCGATCTCCATAAGAGCCCGTGTAATTTTGACAGTTAAAAATGAATCTTGCGTCTTGCGTCTTTGATTGTGTTTAAGGCATGCCTATGGCGTGGACAGCACTGGTCTATATGTATGTATGTCCATCTGTCTATATGTATGTCTGTCCGTCTATATGTATGTATGTACGCCTGTATGTATGCATGTGTGTCCGTCTGTCTATCAGACCATGAGAAAATAATCGTAAAACGAAAGTACCGAAAATGTCAACCCCAATTCCGAGATTGAAATAATTATATTAATATATGTACATTCAATAAGTGTGATCGCGAGGTAATCGAACACTTGAAATGCCCATAACTCATTTACTAAATCTACAACAACCACAAAGCGAAATGATGAAAAGCAATCAAATGAGAACAACAACAAAACTCATTCAAAACCCAGCCATCCGCATCCATTCAAAGTTCAATATGCAAACAAAATCGTACATGTTCTAAATGACCAATTGCGTTTGTTTACATTATGATTCTGTACAAAACAAAAATTTCTAAAAGTACGTTGAGATGAAGAAAAAGAACAACAACAACGGCAATCTCAAGCAGGCCTGTTCATTTTTTATTTCAGATGAAATAAGGGACAACAAATTGAAATAACGCGTTATCTCAAATAATTCGTTATCTCAAAATGAAATAACATGATTATTTGAAATAACCATGCAGATGCGATAATTATTTCAAATAATTTGTGAAATAATTATTTGAAATAACTCATCATCTCAAATAATTCATTATTTCAAAATGAAATAACACGTTATTTGAAATAAACTTGCAAATGCGATAATTATTTCAAATAATTTCTGAAATAATTATTTGAAATAACATTCTTAGCTGAAATAAAGTGGTCATTTGAAATGAAATGATGTGTGGATGTGGCATCTCAACCGTAGCCCTTATCGACAGCAGGTAGTGGGACGACAATGTTTTACACAAACAACAACTCGTTGTTATGCGAGAAGAATCTTCTTGTGTGTCAATGACTGTGTGTTGTTATTGTTGGTCGTTTACATTAAAGGAATATAAAAGACTTGAAGCAGAGGGATTTAGAGAGGTAAAAGGATTATTATTTCGATCGAAATGTAATTAGTCGCGCGCCGATTTAAAGTTAGTTAACTCTTAAACGACTGCACCGATTTCGATGCGGTTTTCACCATTCTGCCCAGAATTGAATTACGATTTATGGCGTTATAATACACCGCTTCCATCATCCGCGCCCGTTGAAAGACTATTCTCGTACGCAACGATGTTCAACATAGCGCGGTTTGGATCTTTGTCTTACGAACATTTTGAAGAACGAGTGTTACTTATTGCTAATAAGGATGAATATTTTAAGTAATTTAATGACAATATACATATGTATATACATACTGTGATAAATAGATAAATAAAAAAAAGGTTAAAAAACACAAAATTCTAGTAAAAAATAATTGAGTATTTATTTACAATCACCATAAATCGTAATTCAATTCTGGGCAGAATGGTGAAAACCGCATCGACATCGGTGCAGTCGTTTAAGAGTTAACTAACTTTAAATCGGCGCGCGACTAATTACATTTCGATCGAAATAATAATCCTCTTACCTCTCTACATCCCTCTGCTTCAAGTCTTTTATATTCCTTTAAAGCATTAACCACAACCAAGGCTACAGGCTACAGGCTACAAGCGGCATCTGTCAAAATTACATTGGCTCTTATGGGGAACAAGAAAAAAAACATTGATTTCCAGTGCCGCTACGTATCTGCGGTTAGCCGCTACGCATCTTGCAGCTAGCCGCTAGGCTTCACGCCGCTTGCAGTCGAACGAGTTCTATTTTTCTCTGGCGGCGTAGCTATGCTTCTTCTTCTTTTGTGTTTGTTTACGTTTTACATATAAAAAGATTTGCGTTTTGACATTTGCTGCTGGCTTCACGCCGCTATCATTGGAAGCACTGAGGTTAGTGCTGGAAGTTAGCTACTTTTGCAGTTAGTAGTCTGTAGCCTGTAGCCTTGGTTGTGGTTAATGCTTAATGTAAACGACCAACAATAACAACACACACAAGAATGATAGAATACAAGATTGCGCAATGCGCAGGTCCGTTATTCGCAGTCAAAAATTTTGACAACCGTCATTCCAGCGCGTGACGTCAACATAGTTCATATCTGTGTTTGCTTGCATGAATTGCATTCCCATTGCGATACTGCAAAATAAGAATTGCATAGTAATAATAATAATTTCCGCTTGAGAAATTATATTCTTGGACGTATCTGCCATCTCTCCCAGGTATTTGCACTTTATTATGTTTTGGTGACCCAAACTAATCGTATTTTATTATATTTAGGTGTAATATTAAAAACTGTAGCTCGTGATTGCGACGATGAATCTGAACGCGAAATAGAAGACTTAAGGCCCAACCATGCAATGCATATGCATGCTATGCATGAAAAGAGAGAAACTACGAATACACTGAATCCCATTTGCGCATCCATGAACATGCATGCTATGCACATGCATAGTTTCGTCAAGTTCGTTCTCTCTCTTCTTGCATAGCGTGAATAAGAATATGCGGTCTGGATCGTACTTTCCGTAACAAGCAACGGAAAAAGAGTTACCACCGCATACGAATTTGCAAATTAAATTTTTGCAACCTAAAATTTTATTTTTTTTTATTTAGTGTTTTCCTATTGAAAAGTCCCAGAAAACTATTAAAAGTTATAAAAAAAATACTACATGACTGTCTTTAAAGTTTTTAATTAGTTTTATGCAACATTAAACAATTTCTTCAGTTTTGAGGAGGCGTACTCAGCGATTCTCAACTTTTCATGTGAGGCTAGGACACCCTTAAAAGCAGAAGAAAACATATGTGGTGCTTTTCTGAACTATGAAACAGCTGTTTTAATTGCTTTAAATTTCATGCAATGCTTGGTCGGAGTTCGAATCATAGCTTCGTTGTGAACAGACGTCTTTTCTGTGTTCGCTAATTTATAATAATTTTTCTATTTCGAGTTTTCCGCCATCTTTTTTTGGTTTTTTGGAAAATCTTAATTTATTTGCTGTGCTTCAACGGGACTTAGCAGGTCAGAGCACGAGCATTATTTCTGCGGAATCAAGTTTACAAGCACTATCAAACTACTGTGATTTGTTCACAATTTCTTTGTAAAAGTTCATCAGTTAGTTTAATCTACTTTTTCGATAACTAACTCGCTCGTATTCGATGGAGGTTGACGTCCAAGTAGCCGGAAATGGCTCAAAGCCTAGGATAAAACGAACTCGAACTAACAGTATCAGTTCAGCTGATATCGCTGATTCGCTTGGAGATAATAGATTTAAGCTCCTTTCTATCCAACCGAGCTACAGATTGAAACCAAGCCTGACAGATAAGGGCATGGCCACCGGCAAACAAAACCTGATATCCAGCAGCGCTACAGTCTCTGCCACCACGGACTCTCGTCAGAAAGACATCAACCAAACGGAACAGCAGCAATCAAGGCATAACTTCTCGGGTATAAAATTCTGCCCGCCTATTATTCTCTACAAGACGAATATCAAACTACTCACGGAAGGTTTAAAGGAAAAACCTCCAGAATTAGTTTTTAAAGTTAAGTATATTAATAAATATAAGTGCAAACTTTTTGTTAATAATCACAAGTCTCACTCCGAACTTATCGAAATGTTAAAAGCAAGTGATGACATTGAAGCTCATACTTTCACAGCTAGTGAGGATAAATCACACTCGTTAATTCTTCGAGGTCTCACATCAGACTATAGTGGGGACGAGATCAGGCGGGAGCTCAACGTAATTATTCCAGATCTGGTCTCCAAGGTTTCTCCATTCCTAACTGAAAGACAAAAAAAAATCAACGAGAGTTCTGATCTCTTTCTTGTTCAACTTCTCCCTGGTAAGATCCCTGATGAAATTCTTAAACTCAGATACCTTTTTTACTCCCGTATCACTTGGGAAAAACCCAAAAAGAATAACAACCCTATGCAGTGCAAGCGCTGCCAAAGCTTCGGTCACTTGGCCAAAAATTGTGCCAGAAAGTATAACTGTGTGAAGTGCAGTGTGAGACACAATCCGGGTGAGTGCCAAAATATAAAAAAAGAGGGTTCCCTTGCCTATTGCATCAATTGTAAAGATTTTGGGCACCCCGCAAATTTCCGTGGCTGTCCACAATACAAAATGTACTTGCTGAGAAGGAGGGAGTTAATAAATAAAAATAAAGAGAAAATAAGTCAGATAAACCAAGAATGCAAAATTTTCAATAATAGTGGTGTAGGACACACTCGAGTATCCTACGCAGACATTGTCAAGAATAAGCAACCCGCTTCTTGTATTGACCTAACTCCCTCCTCTGTTGCAGGTGCATCTAAGGGATTGTTTTCCGATTTTTTCGATCTTTCCACTACACTTTTTGGTTCGGATATAACTTCCTTGGTGGCAAGGGTGAAAAAGTTCATGAAGAACATTAACAGCGGTATTTCTATCGAAATGAAGAGACTGGCATACTTGGAATTGTTAGACCAAGTAATCCTCAATTCCAATAATAACTTTGATGGGTAAACATTTCATCTCCTTAAACACCGGTTCCTTGGTGGACAATAGTAGACGCCTCGATCTATTTAAACTATTAAAAAGACACAATGTTTTCGTTGCGTTTCTCCAGGAAACGCACCTGAAAATCAATCATAAAGTTCATTTAGATTCCTATAACTTTTTCCGTAACGATTCTAATCAGGAAGTTGCAATAGCCTTAAAAAAAGATCTTCTCTTTAATTTAATTGACACAACAAACTTCGATTTCCCTTGTATCTTACTGTCGATTTCTTTTAAAAAGAATGATTCGGTGAAAGCGCTTCTGCTGGGATCAATATATCTTCCGACTAATTTAACCCGTGCAGCAATCACTACCGAGTTAGACAAAATCAGCGTAATAGCAGCTAACTATGACGGAGCAATAATAGGCGGAGACTTGAACGCTAAAAGTCCTTCCTGGGGTGATGCTCTTAGGAACATGAATGGTATTGCCTTAGAAGCGTGGTTGTCACAATCCTGCCATATATTTTCTCTTCTTTCGCCTAATAGTCCCTCGTATCCAAATGGCTCCTCCTTTTTGGATCACTTTATTGTCTCAAACTGTCTTATTGACCAATTGAACCCAAATTTTAATATATCTACGCTGCCATCATTCTCTGACCATTACGCAATTCTTTTAAACTTAAACATGAGTGAAATTGTGTACATTCTTAAGCAACCAGAAATCTTTATATCATATCAAAAAACCAACTGGAAGAAATTCCAAGATGACCTAGACGTTCAGTTAGCTAATCGCCTCCCTCCAGAGTTTTCAAACCTTTCTAATGAAGAGATTGACTCCTATATTCTTAGTCTCAACTCAACTATACACAATGCTGCTCGAAATAACTCTGAAGTAATCAGTCCATCATTTAATAAATATAAAAACCTTCCTCAGGACCTCTTCAAAATTAAACATAAATGGCAAAAAAAATTAAAACGAATTTTCCATGCTACTTATAATAGGATAAACCAATCTTATAAAGAGCTTTCAGCCAGAATTTCACTCCTAAAAATAATAATTAAAGAGAAAGTTAAAATTTGGCTTGATCAACAACTTCAGCAGAGACTCTCTAAAATTAAACCAGGTCCTTCCGCCTTCAAGGAAATTAACAATCTCATAGGGAAAAAGAGCTCCTCTTGTGAGTCGTTAAAAGTCAATAATACCATTTATTCCACTGAACCAGTCATTGTTTCGACTTTCGGAAACTACTTTGAGAGAATATTTCGTAAAAGTCGGCCTACTTCCGATCAAAACTTGGTGCTACAAGTGGAAACTACAGTGGATCAATTTAGAAACATTTTACCGCCTCGAATTTTTAATTTCGACATTTCCAACTCTGCTCTGTCTCCATCGTACCCTGAATTCTTCACCTCCACCGGAGAAATCAAAGATATCCTCAGCCACAATAATTCCAAGAAGTCATTTGGTCCTGACGATCTCTCAAACTTTCTCCTAAAGAAACTTTCCAAATCTGCTATCGAGTTTTTAGCCATTATCATAAATAACTGTTTGAATAATGGTTACTTTCCTAAAAGTTGGAAAATCGCGAAATTAATTCCGATTAGGAAAAAACCTAATAATATCGACATTTCAAACTTCCGCCCTATTGCTTTACTCTCCAACGCTGGAAAAATTCTTGAAAGAGTAATTTACAATAAAATTGAAAATACTTTAAACAATGGCATTGATCCTATTTCAGATTACCAGTTTGGGTTTAAAAAAGGACACTCCACGGTGCACGCCCTTTTGAAAATGCACAGTGACATAACTCAAAATCTTAGAAACAAAAAATGTACTGTCAGCTGTTCTCTGGACGTTGAAAAGGCGTTTGATAGTGTTTGGTGGGATGGTCTTCTCTTTAAACTAATACAAATCAATCTTTCTCCAACGATCTTTAAACTCCTAGACAGTTTTCTTACCGATCGATTCTTTTTTACACAAATCAACCAATCAAAATCCACATTAAAGAAAGTTGAGCGCGGAGTTCCTCAAGGCTCAATCTTGGGCCCTCTTATCTTTAACATATTTTTATATGATTTTCCTCACTTCCTGCGTGTGCCAGACTTTCCATCAAGCTCAGTTGCACTTTTGTATGCTGACGATACCATGGTATATGCTCACGCGAGATATCCCAACGATGCTTTGGCAGCCGTCTCTGCTCATATTCAGGTAATTAACGAATTCTATAAAAAATGGGGTTTAAACCTTAACATCGGTAAAACTGAATGTATTTGCTTCCGGAATGCATCAGGGAAAGGACCTCCAGGAGTGGTGAGGGACAGTAAAAATCTTTATCTTGCCGTCGATGGCGCTAGGATCCCATTCAAAACACACATTAAATACTTAGGTATAAATTTCAATAACCTTTTCAAATTTAATAATCACGCAAGGTCTACATTGACTAAAGCCAAGCGTGTTGCAGGATTGCTAGCGCCGTATTTTAGATCCAATAGCGGCCTCTCAAGAGAAACCAAGCTGTTGTTCTACAAAACCCTAATAAGACCGGTTGTGACCTATGCCTTCCCGTGCTGGTTTTCGTTCTCACCGTCGGTGGCGAGAGAGCTTGAAGTGTTTGAAAGACAAATTCTGCGCTTAAGTATTAACAAACATTTCCAATCTTTTAACAAAAAATATGCGAACAGCTACATCTACGATAAGTCCGGAGTTGAACCCCTAATGAGATACTCCTTAAGAGCTATGAAAAAATCCGTAACAAATTTACGCTATATAGGTAATGATCTTATAAGTAGTACGTTTTTTTCTCTATCCAGAGAGCCTTGGAATTCTGAAAATTATTTATCTCCTTTGTGTATAGACTCAATTGACTTAGATTCTATATTAGCAGGTAATGACCAATCTGCTTTAGTTCCTTTGTTTTACCAGAATAGTTCATCTTGCCAAAATAGAGGATAATTTTCCTTTCACTGTAATGTAATGTGATTTCATATAAAATAATATATTAAATGTTGTAGACTTTAAGTGCCTTATCAAAAACAAAATAACTTATTCTCATATTACGAAACTCATATACCTCTGTAATAGTCTTATTTCAAGTATATTACCTGATGTACCTTATTATTATTCTAAGTCAAATAGCTATTAAGCTTCCAATAATTATAAGAACACTTGCAAAGCTCCGGGAGCAAGAGCTTTATATAAAACTTAACGAGAAGATATCATATCTTAATTAATACACAAACTCGTGAAATTGTACTATTGGTTAAAATACTACGAAATATCATGCACAAGGCAAAACTTTACAGCCCTGGGAGTTGCCAAACTTGTAAACATGCATAGTTTAAGTTGTATATATTTATTGTATAAGTAAGTTGTCATCGTCTCAATAAAGTTGAATTGAATTGAATTGAATTGCAATGCTTGGTCGGTTTCGGAATCATAGCTTCGTTGTGAACGGACGTCTTTTCTGTGTTCGCTAATTTATAATTTTTCTATTTCGAGTTTTCCGCCATCTTTTTTTGGTTTTTTGGAAAATCTTAATTTATTTGCTGTGCTTTGACGGGACTTTGCAGGTCAGAGCACGAGCATTATTCCTGCGAAATCAAGATTACAAGCACTATCAAACTACTGCAATTTGTTCACAATTTCTTCGTAAAAGTTCATCAGTTAGTTTAATCTACTTTTTCGATAACTAACTCGCTTGTATTCGATGGAGGTTGACGTCCAAGTAGCTGGAAATGGCTCAAAGCCTAGAATAAAACGAACACGCACTAACAGTAACAGTTCAGCTGATATCGCCGATTCGCTAGGAGATAATAGATTTAAGCTCCTTTCTATCCAACCGAGCTACAGATTGAAACCAAGACTGACAGATAAGGGCATGGCCACCGGCAAACAGAACCTGATATCCAGCAGCGCTACAGTCTCTGCCACCACGGACTCTCGGACAGCAGCAATCAAAGCATAACTACTCGGGTATAAAATTCTGCCAGCCTATTATTCTCTACAAGACGAATATCAAACTACTCACGGAAGGCTTAAAGGAAAAAGCTCCAGAATTAGTTTTTAAAGTTAAGTATATTAATAAATATAAGTGCAAACTTTTTGTTAATAATCACAAGTCTCACTCCGAACTTATCGAAATGTTAAAAGCTAGTGATGACATTGAAGCTCATACTTTCACAGCTAGTGAGGATAAATCACACTCGTTAATTCTTCGAGGTCTCACATCAGACTATAGTGGGGACGAGATCAGGCGGGAGCTCAACGTAATTATTCCAGATCTGGTCTCCAAGGTTTCTCCATTCCTAACTGAAAGACAAAAAAAAATCAACGAAAGTTCTGATCTCTTTCTGGTTCAACTTCTCCCTGGTAAGATCCCTGATGAAATTCTTAAACTCAGATACCTTTTTTACTCCCGTATCACTTGGGAAAAACCCAAAAAGAATAACAACCCTATGCAGTGCAAGCGCTGCCAAAGCTTCGGTCACTTGGCCAAAAATTGTGCCAGAAAGTATAACTGTGTCAAGTGCAGTGTGAGACACAATCCGGGTGAGTGCCAAAATATAAAAAAAGAGGGTTCCCTTGCCTATTGCATCAATTGTAAAGATTTTGGGCACCCCGCAAATTTCCGTGGCTGTCCACAATACAAAATGTACCTGCTGAGAAGGAGGGAGTTAATAAATAAAAATAAAGAGAAAATAAGTCAGATTAACCAAGAATGCAAAATTTTCAATAATAGTGATGTAGGACACACTCGAGTATCCTACACAGACATTGTCAAAAATAAGCAACCCGCTTCTCGTATTGACCTAACTCCCTCCTCTGTTGCAGGTGCAAGGGATTGTTCTCCGATTTTTTCGATCTTTCCACTACACTTTTTGGTTCGGATATAACTTCCTTGGTGGCAAGGGTCAAAAAGTTCATGAAGAACATTAACAGCGATATTTCTATCGAAATGAAGAGACTGGCATACTTGGAATTGTTAGACAAAGTAATCCTCAATTCCAATAATAACTTTGATGGGTAAACATTTCATCTCCTTAAACACCGGTTCCTTGGTGGACAATAGTAGACGCCTCGATCTATTTAAACTATTAAAAAGACACAATGTTTTCGTTGCGCTTCTTCAGGAAACGCACCTGAAAAGCAATCATAAAGTTAATTTAGATTCCTATAACTTTTTTCGTAACGATTCTAATCAGGGAGTTGCAATAGCCTTAAAAAAAGATCTTCTCTTTAATTTAATTGACACAACAAACTTCGATTTCCCTTGTATCTTACTGTCGATTTCTTTTAAAGAGAATGATTCGGTGAAAGCGCTTCTGCTGGGATCATTATATCTTCCGACTAATTTAACCCGTGCAGCAATCACTACCGAGTTAGACAAAATCAGCGTAATAGCAGCTAACTATGACGGAGCAATAATAGGCGGAGACTTGAACGCTAAAAGTCCTTCCTGGGGTGATGCTCTTAGGAACATGAATGGTATTGCCTTAGAAGCGTGGTTGTCACAATCCTGCCATATATTTTCTCTTCTTTCGCCCAATAGTCCCTCGTATCCAAATGGCTCCTCTATTTTGGATCACTTTATTGTCTCAAACTGTCTTATTGACCAATTGAACCCAAACTATAATATATCTACGCTGCCATCATTCTCTGACCATTACGCAATTCTTTTAAACTTAAACATGAGTGAAATTGTGTACATTCTTAAGAAACCAGAAATCTTTATATCATATCAAAAAACCAACTGGAAGAAATTCCAAGATGACCAAGACGTTCAGTTAGCTAATCGCCTCCCTCCAGAGTTTTCAAACCTTTCTAATGAAGAGATCGACTCCTATATTCTTAGTCTCAACTCAACTATACAGAGTGTTGCTCGAAATAACTCTGAACTAATCAGTCCATCTTTTAATAAATATAAAAACCTTCCTCAGGATATTACTAACCTCTTCAAAATTAAACATAAATGGCAAAAAAAATTAAAACGAATTTTCCATGCTACTTATAATAGGATAAACCAATCTTATAAAGAGCTTTCAGCCAGAATTTCACTACTAAAAATAATAATTAAAGAGAAAGTTAAAATTTGGCTTGATCAACAACTTCAACAGAGACTCTCTAAAATTAAACCAGGTCCTTCCGCCTTCAAGGAAATTAACAATCTCATAGGGAAAAAGAGCTCCTCTTGTGAGTCGTTAAAAATCAATAATACCATTTATTCCACTGAACCAGTCATTGTTTCGACTTTCGGAAACTACTTTGAGAGAATATTTCGTAAAAGTCGGCCTACTTCCGATCAAAACTTGGTGCTCCAAGTGGAAACTACTGTGGATCAATTTAGAAACACTTTACCACCTCGAATTTTTAATTTCGACATTTCCAACTCTGCTCTATCTCCATCGTTCCCTGAATTCTTCACTTCCACCGGAGAAATCAAAGATATCCTCAGCCACAATAATTCCAAGAAGTCATTTGGTCCTGACGATCTCTCAAACTTTCTCCTAAAGAAACTTTCCAAATCTGCTATCGAGTTTTTAGCAATTATCTTAAATAACTGTTTGAATAATGGTTACTTTCCTAAAAGTTGGAAAATCGCGAAATTAATTCCGTTTAGGAAAAAACCTAATAATATCGACATTTCAAACTTCCGCCCTATTGCTTTACTCTCCAACGCTGGCAAAATTCTTGAAAGAGTAATTTACAACAAAATTGAAAATACTTTAAACAATGGCATTGATCCTATTTCAGATTACCAGTTTGGGTTTAAAAAAGGACACTCCACGGTGCACGCCCTATTGAAAATGCACAGTGACATACACTCAAAATCTTAGAAACAAAAAATGTACTGTTAGCTGTTCTCTGGACGTTGAAAAGGCGTGTGATAGTGTTTGGTGGGATGGTCTTCTCTTTAAACTAATACAAATCAACCTTTCTCCAACGATCTTTAAACTCCTAGACAGTTTTCTTACTGATCGATTCTTTTTTACACAAATCAACCAATCAAAATCCACATTAAAGAAAGTTGAGCGCGGAGTTCCTCAAGGCTCAATCTTGGGCCCTCTTATCTTTAACATATTTTTATATGATTTTCCTCATTTCCTGCGTGTGCCAGACTTTCCATCAAGCTCAGTTGCACTTTTGTATGCTGACGATACCATGGTATATGCTCACGCGAGATATCCCAACGATGCTTTGGCAGCCGTCTCTGCTCATATTCAGGTAATTAACGAATTCTATAAAAAATGGGGTTTAAACCTTAACATCGGTAAAACTGAATGTATTTGCTTCCGGAATACATCAGGGAAAGGACCTCCAGGAGTGGTGAGGGACAGTAAAAATCTTTATCTTGCCGTCGATGGCGCTAGGATCCCATTCAAAACACACATTAAATACTTAGGTATAAATTTCAATAACCTTTTTAAATTTAATAATCATGCAAGGTCTACATTGATTAAGCCAAGCGTGTTGCAGGATTGCTAGCGCCGTATTTTAGATCCAATAGCGGACTCTCAAAAGAAACCAAGCTGTTGTTCTACAAAACCCTAATAAGACCAGTTGTGACCTATGCCTTCCCGTGCTGGTTTTCGTTCTCACCGTCGGTGGCGAGAGAGCTTGAAGTGTTTGAAAGACAAATTCTGCGCTTAAGTATTAACAAACATTTCCAATCTTTTAACAAAAAATATGCGAACAGCTACATCTACGATAAGTCCGGAGTTGAACCCCTAATGAGATACTCCTTAAGAGCTATGAAAAAATCCGTAACAAATTTACGCTATATAGATAATGATCTTATAAGTAGTACGTTTTTTTCTCTATCTTGGAATTCTGAAAATTATTTATCTCCTTTGTGTATAGACTCAATTGACTTAGATTCTATATTAGCAGGTAATGACCAATCTGCTTTAGTTCCTATGTTTTACCAGAATAGTTCATCTTGCCAAAATAGAGGATAATTTTCCTTTCACTGTAATGTAATGTGATTTCATATAAAATAATATATTAAATGTTGTAGACTTTAAGTGCCTTATCAAAAACAAAATAAAATAATCTCATATTACGAAACTCATATACCTCTGTAATAGTCTTATTTCAAGTATATTACCTGATGTACCTTATTATAGCATTAAGCTTCCAATAATTATAAGAACACTTGCAAAGCTCCGGGAGCAAGAGCTTTATATAAAACTTAACGAGAAGATATCATATCTTAATTAATACACAAACTCGTGAAATTGTACTATTGGTTAAAATACTACGAAATATCATGCACAAGGCAAAACTTTACAGCCCTGGGAGTTGCCAGATGAGATGATGAGTTATGTAATCTTGCCAACGGCAGAGATGATGAGTTATGTAAGCGCGCTAGAAAAAATATTTATAGCAATTTATGGAGATGGTTTGCTCATTACAAATGACTTTGTAAAAAAACATATTGAGCAAGCTTCCGATGTCAATTGCCACATAAAGGTTAAACAACTGTTTTTCCGGGCCAGAATGTTCTTCAAAATCAGACAACTGAATAAAGAACTTGAAGATAATGCCCACAAAAGGAAACGGAAACTATGTAACACTATTACATAGCTCTTTCGATTTTCTTTAAATAAATTTAATATTTGAAATTAATATAAGCTAATATAAATTAGATAATATTATTATTATAAATAAAATTATAATGATGAAATGGAAAAATAAAAACCAATTTTAAATCAAAATTAATCTACATAACTTTAATTGGATTCACAAAGGTAAAAGTATGTGATTGTGTTTTGTTGCTGCAATTGGTAAGCAATATGATGCCGCTGAAGATTTTCAAGTATTCTCAACTACGCAAATATATTCACTTTACACAATTTTTCGGAATAGTTCATTTAAGCATTAAACACAATTGGAGCAAAAGGATACAAGATACATTTTTAGCTGTCAAATTTACATGGGCTCTTATGGAGATCGAGAAAAAAGTTTGCTTTCCAGTTTGTTGCCGTGGTTTGCATTCCATTTTGTATCTTGTCTCCGAGCTATTTCTAATTTTGACAGCAACAAAATCATTCTTGTTCTTCTTCGGTGTGTTTGTTTACATTGTGTCATTTAAAATTTGACAATTTGCATTGCGAGGGGTGTCACACTAGGCATCTTAATGCCAATTTATTTAAGTTAATATTTAACGAAATTTTTATTATTATTATTACAAGCAATTTATTTCTGAAATACAAAATATACGGCATTCCTATTTAAAAAAAATTACACATTATATTTATCAATTGCTAAAAGAAATGGAAAATCCTCTAAAAAAGGATGCTGGAGAAAATGTAAGAAACAGTTGAAGGTTTTCTAAGACGGCCTCAAGTGGCCTAGTGTTACACCACCATTAAGAATTTGAAATATGAAATTTTTGTTGCTGAGCAACAGTTGCCCAGCCATTATAATTAACGCCATGGAATTTCTTGTTGCCTGGAAATGTTGCTGTATCCTGTTGCTCCAATTGTGTTTAAAGCATTAAACCCGAGCAATTATAATAATATTTAATATTTAACGCAAAAGCTTGCACTTTTACATGCAAATCGCACATTAATTTGAGAGTTCGGCATATTGGAAAACTATGATGACGTAGATGCGCAGAACGAAGCATTTTTGAAACCTGTTTTGCGTAATCTTGTATTCTATCATTCTTGCAACACACAGTCATTGACACAGAAGAAGATACTTCTCGCATAACAACGAGTTGTTGTTTGTGTAAAACATTGTCGTCCCACTACCTGCTGTCGATAAAGCGTTGAACACAATCGGAGCAACAGGATACAAGATACATTTTTAGCTGTCAAATTTACATGGGCTCTTATGGAGATCGAGAAAAAAGTTTGATTTCCAGTTTGTTGCTCTGGTTTGCTTTCCATTTTGTATCTTGTCTCCGGGCTAATTTCTAATTTTGACAGCAACAGAATCATTCTTGTTCTTCTTCGGTGTGTTTGTTTACATTTTGTCATGTAAAATTTGACAATTTGCATTGAGGGGTGTCACACTAGGCATCTTAATGCCAATTTATTTAAGTTAATATTTAACGAAATTTTTATTATTATTATTACAAGCAATTTATTTCTGAAATAGAAAATATACGGAATTCCTATTTAAAAAAAAATTACTCAAAATATTTATGAATAGCTAAAAGAAATGGAAAATCCTCTAAAAAAGGATGCTGGAGAAAATGTAAAAAACAGTTGAAGGTTTCCTAAGGCGGCCTCAAGTGGCCTAGTGTTACACCACCATTAAGAATCTGACATATGAAATTTTTGTTGCTGAGCAACAGTTGCACAGCCATTATAATTAACGCCAAGGCAAAATTCTTGTTGCCTGGAAATGTTGCTGTATCCTGTTGCTCCGATTGTGTTCAACGCTTAAGGGCTACGGTTGAGATGCCACATCCACACATCATTTCATTTCAAATGACCACTTTATTTCAGCTAAGAATGTTATTTCAAATAATTATTTCAGAAATTATTTGAAATAATTATCGCATTTGCAAGTTTATTTCAAATAACGTGTTATTTCATTTTGAAATAATGAATTATTTGAGATGATGAGTTATTTCAAATAATTATTTCAGAAATTATTTGAAATAATTATCGCATCTGCATGGTTATTTCAAATAATCATGTTATCTCATTTTGAAATAACGCATTATTTGAGATAACGCGTTATTTCAAATAATTATTTCAGAAATTATTTGAAATAATTATCGCATTTGCAAGTTTATTTCAAATAACGTGTTATTTCATTTTGAAATAATGAATTATTTGAGATGATGAGTTATTTCAAATAATTATTTCAGAAATTATTTGAAATAATTATCGCATCTGCATGGTTATTTCAAATAATCATGTTATCTCATTTTGAAATAACGAATTATTTGAGATAACGCGTTATTTCATTTTGAAATAAAATCCTTATTTGAGATAACAGATTATTTCAATTTGCCCAGCCCTGATCTCAAGTACCACAAACGATACACAGACGGGCAGAGATCAAGGAGATCAAGGCACGTTGAGCTATGTATGTCTCTCTTTCGGTCCGTCTGTTGGTCTGTTTGTCTGTCTGTATGTATGTCCGTCTGTATGTACATATGTTCGTCTATATGTCCGTCTGTATGTATGTATGTACGTACGTCTGTCTGTCCGTTTTGCCACGCCCCAATCTGTCGCACCTACTTATTACCACACCTTTCTTCTACGCCCACTTTTGCCACAATTATCCACATCACACATGCCTCTGAATTAACCAATCAACGAGAGTGATGCAGGCATCATGATTACAAGTATGTCATGCCCCGCTCAAAGCACCGCTTCAGTCTACAGGCAGAAGCTATCTCCTTCTCACTCCCTCCCACCCAACCGTAGAGCGCCATCTCACTCTAACACGCAAAGCATAGCAACCAAATAGCACCCAAATTTCAGTTGTCCCAGAACCCCCTTATACCCAAGGTTTATAGAATAAACGGTTACGCCAGTAAACAAAGAGTGGTTTCGTTCTGCGCATCTACGTCAATAAGTATTTCTAAAATCACTAGGGTCACAATACACGGTACAAATGACAAACTTCAAAAGTCGTTTGTAGAAAAGTTTTTGTAAAAATGTTCTTTGGACAGCATCTTTTCACCTTTTTCTTTATTTTCTTAAGCTTCTTATTTAGCTTGTTTCCCATACCGAATTTGACTTTAGCTTTCATTGTGTTGGCTATTAACCATGTGTTTATTCGCTCACTATATTTACTATCTTTTGATTTTGCTCTTTGCCACGCCTTTTCAGCTAATATTTTATCTGCTTCGTGACGCTCATCCAAATTCTGTGTATTACTATAAGCAATGTCGTGCTCTCTACATGCAGCGTCCAGTGGATTGATTCCTTTATCACCTCTTTCTAAACGTTTTTTTAATTTAGTTCCTGGGCCACAAAATTGATAGCCTGGTAAATGAAGTTCAACTGGTAGAGAATTTATAGCTTTATTTAAAAGACCTCTTCCAATTACTGGTTGATCAAGACTGAAATTATTTTGGTAAACGATGGCCATTTATACATCTTTCCAATTGAACTGTTTCGATATAAATAAATATAAAGGTGTGATTATTACGTATTTATATCATAAGCTAAAATGCGGTTCATCAAGCAAGACAAAAATATTACTGTGAAAAATATGGATCTTGTTACTAATAATGTTAGTAATAAAAAATTCAGACACAGTTCCCTTCTACCGAATTCAATTCGATGTCTTATTGTGGGACCATCAAATTGCGGAAAGACTAATGTCATGTTGAGTTTGATAGAAAGTCCAAATGGACTAAAGTTTGCCAACATATATTTGTACTCAAAATCATTATATCAACCTAAATATGAATATCTAAAACAGTTAATAAAACCAATTCAAAATATGGGATTCTTTACGTTTTCCGAGAACGAAGAAGTGCTCAAGCCGATTGAAGCAAAAACCCACTCAATAATGATATTCGATGACGTAGCTTGTGAGAAGCAAAACAACATTCGAGAATACTTTTGTATGGGCAGACACAAATCTATTGATTGCTTTTACTTATGCCAAACATATACAAGAATTCCGAAGCATTTAGTGCGCGATAATGCCAACATGATTATTATGTTTAAACAAGATGAGATGAACATAAAGCACATATACAATGATCATGTCGGAACAGATATGGCTTATAAAAAATTTATAAATATATGTGGAGAATGTTGGATAGATAAATATGGATTTCTTGTAATAAGCAAAGACGATCCAATTGATGGTGGACGTTATAGAAAGGGATTTGATACATACATTCACCTATAATATGGCTGGTTACCATTATATTCATATTAGTATGCTACTTAGCTTTCAACTGATAAGATTGATATAACTAAAGCTGTTCAGAGCTGTTCATAAGCTGTTCAAAAGTTGATCATAAGCTGTTCAAAAGGTGTTCATAAGCTGTTCAAAAGGTGTTCAGAAGTGTTCGAAAGCTGTTCATAAGCTGTTCAGAGCTGATCATAAGCTGTTCAAAAGCTGATCAAAAGTTGATCTGATATATTGTATGTGGTTGCTAAAATGGATGAGAAAATATTAAAAGACCTGATCAAAACTAGACGTATATTAAAACAGAAATTTAAAAATATAAAATTAGGAAAAGCAGATTTAGAGAATAAATTAGAAAAGACATTTAGCCCCATCACAAAACCTCTAAAAGAAATAGTCAAGCACTCTAATACAAATTATAATAAGGATAAGCATAACATTAAAAACAATACGGTACCACCAAAAGTAAAAACAAGTACTCCAGCTAAAGCACGAAAAGTTGATTTTTCAAACGAAACTCTTATCAATAATAATGATGATGAAGACGACGACTTTTTCTCTCAAATAGAAGATGCAGAAGATATAGTGAATAAATCAAGCGAAACAAAATTATTCTCTGAACTCGATACTACAAGCGACGATCCAAAATCTACTGAATCTATTCTCTATTCCGAATTAGAACAACAGAATCAGTTGGATACCACATATGGCCCATACAAGGGATCTGATGGTAAATGGCGAATCGGTAATAGCCCTTTCTCATTACGCGATGATAAAATAATAATATCCGACAATAGTTGGAACTTTACACCTGGATTGCTACAATTATTATTCAGCAAAGAACCATCAAATTATGACGATAAAGATCTACAAGCTTACAAAAGTATTTTAGTACATACTAGTGCTCATACACTTAATTTTAAGAGCAATGAACGAGCAAAGGGAAGTAGAGCCTTCAAATACACCAACATCATAAAACCATTATTCAGTGAGATGGGTCCATCGACTACCTCACAAAATCAAACTAAGGGAAGCGGTTTAATGAGTGTTAACAAGCAAAAGCCAAACTATATATATTGGGATGATCCAAATGAGTTGGTAGATAGGTTAAGGCTATTAGTATCATCACAATCTGCAGGACACACCAATCACAACAACGAAATAATTTCAATACTCGAAGAACTTAGGGAAGCTAATATAATTGTGTAGTTATCATATAAATAACCACAATTTTCATAAATATATATAACTAGCTACCCGGCAGACTTCGTACTGCCTAATCGATAAATAAAAGACCTAAAATAATAAATAATAAAAAATAATCTTAAAACAAACAAAACTAATCCGTATTTAATAAAGAATTTTTTGAATGAAGCATGAAGTTTTATCATTATTTTCGACACGCGACGTATAATTGTCCATGCGCGAAACAGGAAAACTCCAAGTTGATTCCGCAAACTTCTAACGACTGTCCTTGCGATTTATTTATGGTCATCGCAAAGGCCAGTCGTACTGGAAATTGTAAGTGTTTAACGGATTGTCGAATGGTAAATCCGTTGGAATCATCGGTATCCGCGGGATCAATACATCCTCTCCTTTGTATTTCCCTTTCATGATTGTTGCCTCAATTATTCATCAGCTTTTTCACAGCCAGTCTTGTTCCCTTGCACAGTCGAGGTTGATTAAAGTTACGCAGCATGATGACAACTGACCCTACTTTTAACTGCAAATTGTGAGGTGGTAACCCAGACAATTCCAGTGAATTTAAAAACTCCGTGGGATAGTTGACTACGTCATCCTGGTTCACAACGGTGTCGACTGATTTGAAGGAAACCAACTGTCCTGGAAGATAATTCTGAATGGTCGCATTGAGATCCTCGACATCTTTATTTTTTGCCGCCAATATTACTCGTTCACCCAGCCAATTATGGTTATTGAACTTTTGCGCTATATCTGGGAAAACACGCTGAATAAGCTCCTCTTATGAGTCTGTGATGTGAGAGAAATCTGTGGGTAATGTGATGAATCCGCTCGAGGTGTCCACTGCAACTTTATTATTTCCAATGTCTAACAACTGCTTCGCAAACATATTTGCAGTTTCATCTTGTTGCAAAAATACTCGCATGTTAATTGTTAATTGGAGTGTCTTTACATACTGCCACAAATTCGATGATTTTAGGCATGCATGTAGTTCATCAGCAACAGTTGATAGGGGAATAACTGGAAGAGTCTGACGAAAATCACCTGACAACAGAATCATGGCCCCACCAAAAATATTTTGGTGATTTGCATGTTTAATGATAATTTCAAGGCAGAATGTGCAGTTCGCCCGCCTTCTAGCAGAGTCGCAGCTATTCCAGATGAAGCCAACGCTAGAGCAACATCATTTCGCGATCTGATCCTCGCCAAAAGCAATGAAATTAAGAACGTTTTTCCGGTTCCTCCGGGAGCATCAAGGAAATAAATTCCACCAGATCCACTGTTCACAGCTTCTATCAAAGTGTTGTACGCAATTCTTTGTTGTTGATTTAATTGTGGAACATTTGTACGAACTGTTTCGGCCAATGCTTCAATGTCGTACTGTTGTTCTCTTTGCAACTCGTGGTAATGCATCGTGCATATGAGGATTTGGTGCTGTCATTCCCAAACACGACAATACTTTATTTGCCATCAATAAACACATATCTTCTATCATTATCATGATCAATGTCTTATTGTAAATGTCTGCAGTCATTTGTAGTGTAGGATTCAAAGTTTGACGGCGCACACGATGCAAAACATCCTCAGACATGTCATCTCTATACTTAACCCACAAATCTTTTGGATTCGAGGGGAAACATGTCGATATGATAATCGCTAAGAATGTACGAATTTGATGCGGCGATGAAGATATTACGGAATCCTTGAACGTATCATCCCAGTGCGAATCGTTCTCAAGTAAATGTAATAGTTGACATGTCTGACGGTAAGTCGCACACAGCTGTCCATTAACTGTTCTCAGTTGTTTAAACGATGTCGGACCACGAACATTCACCAACAGCAAGCGCAAATAATAACATTCATTGTTATTTGGATGTACTGTGTAGATGCGACCCAGAGCGTCTAAAGCAAATACATTTGGATGTCCTTCAACTGGTGTTCCTTGTTTTCGACGCTGAAACGATTTCGATGATGCATTCCATGTGTAATATCGTGGCATGTCAGCATACAGCAAAGTGCGAGCAAAATCATCAGTTTGACAGACTGTGAAGAAACTTGTTAATGTTGTCGACGCTGGACGTGCCGCTCTGTCTGCCGCGTTCGATTCATTAAAATAAACTCTTCCACCATTTTCTAAATGGACTGCCAAATGGACTACTGTAGGGTGTCTTTCATGGATCGCAAATGAAAAGATACGCCAAATTGCTTCGTTGCTACTTACATAGCGACCCATCTGGTACTGTGATACTTCATCATTTGCATTGGTTACAGCGAAGACAGCCATATCGCTACCTTTGTTAACATATTTACATATGTACTTTATCGACTTAACAGAGTTACAATATTCCACATTGATGTGAGTCTCAAAAGCTTTGGACAATATTGGCTATACTCGCCACAATCCAACGATTGTCTACATCAACATTTTGTCCTCTTACCTTCACAACTACCAATCGCCCATTGTCCGCAACTGATCGCCGACGATACAATGGGTATCCATAATTTCCCGTTATGGTTTCAGCAAGCAGGTCTCTTGGGTATCGCTTGGAACACTTCCCGTCGACCATACAGGGTGAATCGTAGTTGAAAAGTCCACAAGTCCTCAAGTCTCATGTATATTGTGTTTGGTAACTACAGCATGCAATTTTCGGTCAACTGTTTCATCTGCAATTTCAGCTGAAATTATGGAATCAATCTCATCTGGCCTTATTTTGTCCACTAACCAGACTAATATGTGCTCATGTGGCAATCCACGCTTTTGCCATTCTACAGAGTACATCCAACAACGGAAATGTCAGTCATATGAAATGTCAGTCAGAATATGAAATGTCAGTCATAGCATGTTATATAGCGTTTTATTAAGCAAAGCAAACGTTACACAGTGTAAATGGGAAAAAGAAAAGGGCTGTTTTTAGGGTTTTCCCGGCAATTATTCGAATTTTTCTCACCGTTTAAACCTTCCCTAGACCTCCATGAACATTTTAAGACCAACATAAGATAAATCCGTTCAACCGTTCTCGAGTTTTAGCGAGACTAACGAACAGCATTTGATTTTTATGTATAGATTGTTCTGTACCTTCTATTTTGGTTACAAAATTTGCCTTTGCTCCAAATCAGCGACGCAAAAGTATTTAAAATCATAGATATTTTTTAGGTATAAAATTATAGTGAAAAAAAAATCTCATCTATAAATACGATTGAATTAAAAATTTGCAATACAATGGTGAAAACCGCATCGAAATCGGTGCAGCCGTTTGAGAGTTAACTAACTCTAAAGTGACATGCGACTAACTAGATTTTGATACCAATAACAATTTTTCGATCAAAAATCATTGCATTAGTAGTTCTGCTTTAAATCCTTTATAACCCTATCACGTAAACAATCAACAATAACAACACAGTCATTCACACACAAGCTGAGCAATGTGTTGTTGTTTTAAAGCATTGTCGCCGCTGTACCCGCTGCCGATAAGGGCTTCGTCCGAGATATTGATACACACACGCAGCGTGCGCTGAGTGACGATTCAAGCAAATATTCTTTACTTCGCACCAAATCTGATAGCGATATATGTATTCAATCATGTTCCTCCACAGTTCGCCTCAGCGCATTTCTTCTTCAAAAGACTTTTAAAAAAGACTTTTATTTCAAAAAAGTTAAACGAAAAAGTCCTCAAAAGACTTTTTCCCAAGACTTTTAAAAATAAAAGTCTCAAAATAACTTTTATCAAAGACTTTTAAAAATAAAAGTCTTCAAAAGACTTTTTTCAAAGACTTTTAAAAATAAAAGTCTTCAAATGACTTTTACTTTTAAAATAAAAGTTAAAAGTTGACTTTTTTGCCCAAGGCCATTGCCATAACAGTTATTTTCAGGCTCTGCTTAAAACTAAAGACAAACTAAGAAATTAAAATGAGTCAAATACTTGATGTTCTACAAACACCGCTCTACGATAACAGTATTATTAAAAATGAATATCATAGCTATTCACCATATTTACAATCATATAACAGCAATGACGAGATACGAATAGCCGTTCAAAATCAAGATCTTTACCTTCTACCCAGTGAGAGTTTAATTTACATTGAAGGTACAGTTACCTTAGAAAATGGAGGCGCAACAGCTAATGTAAAATTAAAAAACAATTGTATTGCATTCATGTTTGATGATATTCGCTATGAGCTTAATGGATTAGAAATCGATCGTACGCGTCACTTGGGTGTAACAACAGTAAAAAATTATGTCTCATTGAATTCGATTCAAAGTAACATGCTCAAAAATGCTGGATGGTTTTCAAAGAATGAACTTGAAATAAAGAACGGATATTTTAATTTCTGTGTACCATTGAGAATGCTATTGGGATTTGCTGAAGACTTTAACAAAATTATTTTAAATTCTAAACATGAACTTATACTACTGAGATCGAAATCCGATGAAAATGCTGTTTATTCAATTGTTGCCACCGAAAATATAAAATCAACTATAACTAATATCACATGGAAAATTCCCCATGTACAGTTGGCTGATTTTGCAAAACTACAACTCTTTCAAACGATCCAAAGTGGAAAACCTTTATTAATGGCATTCCGTAGTTGGGATTGTCATTTTAATCCAGTACTCACTCAAGGAAACAATCATCTGTGGAATGTAAAATTATCACCGCAGAGTGAAAGACCACGCTTCATACTTATTGCCTTTCGACGTGATCATAAATTTCAACATTGTCATTTAACCGATGTAAAAGTACACTTAAATTCTGATACATATCCCTATGATGATCTCAATCTGAATTTTGACCGTGATCGTTATGCTCTGCTTTATGATATGTATTTGAAATTTCAACAAAGTTATTTTATGCGCGATTCCCAACCTCTGCTGCTCCCTGAAGACTTTAAAGATACAGCTCCGATAATAGTGGTGGATGTAACACATCAAAACGAAGCGATAAAAACTGGACCAATTGATATTCGAATTGAATTTAAAACATCAAAGAATATTCCAGCCAATACATCAGCTTATTGTATACTTATTCACGATAAATTGATAGAATACACTCCAGTGACTGGCGAAATTAAAAAAGTTGTCTAAGTGCAATGGAGCACCGAAAATTTGTAACCTTGGATGTGCAGGGCTTCAAAGGAAATTTTAATGAGTTTATAGTTAAAGAGCTGGCAGTAACCTTCAGTTTTAGTGAATATCAAAACTTTGTTATAAAACCACCATTTAGATTTGGAAAATTATCTCTAAAATATAAAAAGCAGGCGAATTGGCTGTATCACAATCATCATGGATTTCGTTGGAACGATGGATCTATCTCTTTTAATAGCGTTGTACATTTCTTGAGACTAAATATTAAACACCAACTTGTATATATAAAAGGAGTTGAAAAATCGAAATGGGTTGAAGAAATTTTGGGGAAACCTGTATTGAATGTTGAAGAATTTGACTGCGAGAATCTGGGAACTCTTAGAGATACATACTTACTACAAAGAATATGCCATTCCCATAATGGACACTGCGCGCTGGAAAATGCAATGTTACTCCGAAATTTCATTGATAATAAATAAAAGATTGTAATGCAATGTAAATATACAATTTTATTGATTTAAAATAAATGTTCTTAAATCTATTTACAAACTTGTTTTTCTTATTTATTTATTTTATTTTTTTTTTTTTTATTTTTAATATAATAGTTATAATTAATATTCTATATTGTATCCATAAAAATATTTTCATCTATATCTAAGTCCTGCTCTAAATCTATTCTATAATGTCCCCACGCATATGTATGTACACCATCTTCCCTAATAAAACGCTTATCATCTAATGGACTTAAAGCTACCTTATGAACTAGTTGGGTGTATATTTGATGGAGCTTAGATCTAAATATATACATATCTCCATAAATAATTTTCTTATGAACTAAACAGTCTTTATAATCATTTAAACTTAATGTATCTAAAACTGTGGCCTTGACACCTTTGGCCTTTTTCTTTTCTCTACAGCCAGCAACTTTGATTGTATACATTTTAGATCGAAGGCCAATAAACTCTTCCATAATTTTACCTTTGTTTTCGTCTTTCATCATACCAAGAACTTTAGCATTTTTGAGCAGTATATTGTAAGGATTGTTAGGTGAATACTCTGATGTATCGAACTTGGAATCAATATCATCACGAATATCATCATAAAAATCCTCACACTGAACAGAATATATAAAAGAATCTGTATCCATATAATTTAATTTGAGATTTGTTGTGAATTTTGGTTTCATATAATATAATGGAAATCGTACATTTTCCATTTCGATAATTCCAACACAACAAATCCCAAATATATGGGTTTATTGTAGACAGAGCGAGCTCTAGACATTTGTATAGCAACCATATCTTCAGTGAAGTATGATACACTGTGGAAGTTTGGTTTGGCAATTAGTGCTCGGGCTCCTAACCGCCTAACCCTACTCTCCCAATCGGTTACTATTTTAACATCTTTACGCTTATCTACATTTTCCATAGTTTTTCCATATACTGCATTGTTTAACAATTTGAAAAAGTTTTTTTCAAAGGTATTCTTTGCTAAAGTTCTATGATGAGTATTCAAATCTATATACTGTTTTAACCAACAAGACTGCTTACATTTTAACACTCTATATATTTTCTTCAACAACATACCATTTTCAATACATTGCTGAAGATTTATATAATGAATGACATAGCGAGTTTTGTTGGTTAAGTCAGTAATCAACTTTTTGGATTTTGAATTACCCACAGTTTTATTCTCAGCACAAAATGGTAAATCATTATGTGCATCATGTAGAGCCTGTGGGTAATCCAAATCTACTTCGAGTATGTACCCGATGGGAGAATCGAATGGAATTTCAAAAACATTAAATTGTTCAATATTTTCCATCCATTCGAATCCCCCATAAGGTAAATATTGCGACATTGCCCATCCATACAGATTGTTGGCATCCAAATACGTTAAGTATGTTGACGGTTTATTTTCATCGTACTCTGTCATATACTTATTATTTGCCTTGGAATACCTATTGCTGCATTGGACAATGCCGCCTCGAATACTTTTTTGTATGAAAAGGTGCATGTCAATATTAGTGAAGAGTTCCAGGTTTATTTTTGTTGTTTTCAACATTGCATCCCACGATAAACCTGGAGCTGTGTAATATTGACACGGATCTAGCTCATAGATATTTTTGCAAACCTTCCTAAAGTTTTCAAAAACATCTGCTAAGATCAATACATCAGTCTTCAAATATAACAGCATGTAATCTTTTAGTGTTTGGCAGTTGAAGACATTCCAAACCTTTAAGGCGTGTTGATAGTCTTCAACCGAACAATTTTGGTTAGTTAAACGACTAAAAAATTTATCATGACTGGGAAGACTGGTTTCTCTCAAACGATCAATTGAGTTGAGGTATTCATATGGAAATACCCCCTTTCGTCTTAAAAGCTGAAACTCATCATCGTTTGGATACATTTGGCGCACTATTTTGAAATCACTGGGTGATAAATTTTGTGCTAATGCATCCAAACTCGATGCCATGAAGCGAAAAGAATCCAAGAATCTAATTTCAATCGTTTTCTTTTCGTCCACTTTGATACGTTTTGAGAGTGAAATATATAACTCTTTATTCAAGGGTATAACATTAATATCCCCCTCGAATAAATTCAATTCTTTTATGAAGAGGTGGCAGTCATACCCAGAAAAGTTGTGGAAAAATACAGGCACAAACTTTGCAATTTTAAATTTTAAATTGCATTCGTTATGTGCCGGCCCCCTGTACTTTCCAGTTAAATGGCAATGATCTGCCACTCTATCAGCCCCCAATTCTTGTTCACAAATATGGCAGTTCTTGCTTTGGAGTTGTTGCTTTAGCTGTTGAGGGTTTAAAAAGGCCATAGGTGTCGTTTTACTTAAATAGCTATTATAAATATATCTTATATCACTAACTAAATACTCTACAAATTTTTTAGGGGCATCTTCCCCTGAATAAATTTTAAATCTATTTAAACTACTATCATACTTACAACTAATATAATAGCTAAAACCTATAGGTATATGCTTATTTATAATTCTAATATTATTCGCTAAATCTAAATCTAAATCTACACTACTTAGTACGCATTCGAAGTCTGCGTAGACAACGAATGGTACATCTAACTTACGCTCATAATCCTTAAAACTAATCACCGCCTTATCTGTTGGAGGCATCTCTGTAACAACTTTACGCACCAAACACACCAATTTGTGATGTTGTACAGTACTCTCAATGTGTGAGTACTGCAGGCAGCTGTTGCAGAAGTATGCCTTATGTTGGTGATGTGTGACTTGGTTGCGTACCAATCTATAACAAAAGAAAAAAGAAAAATAAAATTAGTTGCAATATTTATAATTATTATTATACAACTTAATATAATATAAAAAAGAAAAATTTATTTAATTTTATTATAATATAATTATAATTACCTTGATATATTTTTGATCCATGCATAATGGAACCGCTCTCCTTCCTGCAGCAACAACAAGTTTATATGTGTCTCCTTTTCATGTTGCGTGCAGTGATACGGTCCCTCGATGTTGCTTGAAACATCATCGAATCCAAACACATTGACACTTATGTTTGGATTTTGCTTTTCGAATTGTGCAATGTTTGCTACGGGCATGGGGAACGTCAATCCCTTAAAATCCACTTTAGAGCCATTTTCCAAAACTATAAGATCAGCTCCAATGTTTTCCACATTATAATTTTGCGGTCTATGTGGATGGTTCTCGGTGGGTTTCAGAGCTGAGATGATCGCCCATTTGAAACAGTAGGGATCATCGTTTTGCACATTGATGCAGGCGTGCTTTTCCTGCAGGGATTTCGGTAGTGCGATTTATGACGATCCCTTCAATGCTCGATACCTATTAATGTTCACCTCCAGGTGACATATTTTCACTAGGGACCATCCACTGTCTCTTTCCTGAAACTCACCCATTTTGGAGCTGATCTGTTGGCACATCTCATCATATATGGCAGTTAGATCTTCATAATTTTGTAACAAACTCATCTTTGTTTGAAACGATTTGATCTCAACTACCACTTCATCATCACTCATCACTTTCGAGCCTTCTCAAAAAAACTTTCCGGAATAACAAGACCCTCATCCTCATTTTGAAATATTAGGGTTTGAATTCTATTCCGGAATGAAGATTTTATACATTTTAGAGCACCGTCTATTGGCATCCATGAATTCTTTTTATGCTTGCTGGTTCTAACATGGTGATTCCAATGTATGCGAGAAACATTTTCATTGCAAGTGGTGCAATGAATGTACCCATTAGTAGCTTCGGCTAGTGATGATTGTGGTGGTGCTGCTATTGCTATAAATGATGATGATGATGATGGTGGTGGAACTGCTACAGATGTTGATGATGGTGGTGGTGGTGGTACTGCTATAAATGATGATGATGGTGGTGGTGGTGCTGCTACAGATGTTGATGATGATGACGATTTTGAGTGGATTAATTTTATGTGTCTGCGCATGTTATCTAGTCGTGGAAAATGTTGATCACAATGCTCGCACTGGAATAGCACATTCCCATGATGCCCTTGCACATGCCTTGTGAGGCTGCGCATTGCAGTGAACTCTTGTCCACAAACATTACACTGGAAGCTTTTCATTTTTGTTTGTTTTTTGTTTTTTTTTGTTACAAATATTTCACTTGCTTTGTTTTTTTAAATAGTATATTTAACTTTTTTTCTGTTTAGAATTTTCACTTAATTCGTCTTATTAAAAATTGTCCAGGTTCTTTTAATTGTTGTTAAATTTGTTAATATAATTTATTAATATTTTTTACCGGTGTGAAGTTAGCATACTTTTTCTCAGCAGACGGCGAATTCAATTAAAATAGCTCTGTTAGCTCTGTTATCTTTATTTTGCGGCGAAAAGTGTAAGCAAGTACTCCAACCGAATTTTTTCTTTCCATGTATTTCTATCCCCTCTATAGATGGCGCCATAGTAGCGTTGCACATTTTTGTTGGTAAATCTATGAAACAGCTGATCAAATTACAACTAGAATCGGGTCTTCACAATTTTATATTTATACCCTACACCTTAAGGTTAAGAGTTATATTTACTTTGTCAGGAAATGTGTACGGCATAGAAATAGAGATGATAGGTATAGAAAAGTATATATATTCTTGATCAGCGTCACTTCCTGAGGCGATTTACCCATGTCCGTCTGTTGAAATCACGATCACACGATCTCTTATGGTGTGCAGGTTGGTATTGAAAATGGGCAAAATCGGTCAACGACCACGCCTATTTCTTATTGGAAATGTGATATCAGCGTTCGTTTTTGAGTTATGACAACAAAAGTACACTCCTAGTTATAGAGTAGCATTATTCGTTAATATGCCAAATATGGGCATGATCCGCCCGCTTTTAGGTTACACAGGCAAAACAGGGTCTTAAATGGTTTTTAGTACTGACCCCAAAAACAACTTCAAAAAGGGGTGAGGACTTCCGGTTCCGGTTCTATATCCGTATGAAATTTGAAATTTAACTGCCCATATCTCCTAAACTATAGCAGATATCCGGTTGCTATGGGTTCCGTTCTAAAGGTACTTAGCGTATCTTCGGTTTATGTTATATGATACTTTACCGAAAACCTTACAGTTCTCGAGAAAAACGCAATTTAAAATTTTTAGTACTTTGTGAATTCAATAATTTTTTTCTAAGTAAAATATGTAATCAACACATATGATTATATAAATCCTAAAAAAGAACAGGTTATTAGCTTTCTACATAAATTTATTTGACCATGATTGGTGTAGGAATTTAGGGGAAATTACATTTTTAACATTGCAATGAGGTGAATACAAAGCAAAGTGAAAAAATTTTACGAAAAATCGAGCGATTGTTATGTTATGGCGTTTTGGCGTAAGTTTTCAACTTCTTAATTTAATTTCCATCTAAAGAGTAAAATTTCTCGAAAATAACAGAATCTTAACGACACATTATATAGAATTTGAATCATGTGCTTTTGAGACTCTGATATCCTAATAGTGTGAAACTTGGCTAAGTATAATTTTACTAAACACTTTTATTGCTGTAACACACAACCATAACGATAACGACAATTCGACTCATAGCTGTCAATATATATAGGCTCTTTTTAAACGACATGAATGGTCTCCTTCTTCTTATTTTGTTGTTTACCTAATTTCTATAGGAATTCTATAGATATGTCAGCTCGTCGTTATGGTTGTGTGTTATCGTCAGTGTGTGGTCTAAAAAATGTAAAAATAAATGTGACAAACAAAAAGAACACATTTATGTGATAAACAAAAAGAAAAAGGATAATAATTTTTAACTGGCGTGGTTTTTGATTTTTCTACTACTTCTTTTCAGTGGCGTAGCGTGAATTTCTGCCACCCGGGGCCGTTTAGAAATATTCCGCCCCGCACACACAACTTCTCGGCCAACCCCGATAGCTCTGCCGGCTCTGATAGCTCTGCCGGCCCTGATAGCTCTGCCGCCCGGGGCAATGGCCCCTCCTTACCTCCCACGCTACGCCACTGCTTCTTTATAAAATGGTCGTCGTTTATTGTTGCAATGTAACCTTTTTTCTCCCTCACGTCGACTTCGTTGTCAATGTTGCTGACCAATATTTTATAGAAAATAATGTACTTCTGGAGAAAAATTAAATTAAAAGTTTTTAGTGTTATTTTTTCTATTCATTAATTTTTTTCTAAGTAAACTGTATAATTAACCTACATAATTATTTTAAACATAAGCAAATAGAGTCTCTTAGCAACATTTTAGGAGAAAACGCTTTTTAAAGCTCACAATAACGTAAGTAAAATAGTATTTTTATACCCTGCACACGAAGTGAAAGGGTATATTCACTTACTGCTTCCGTTTGTAACGCATTAAAGGAGGCGTGACAGGTATAGGAAAGTATATATATTCTTGATCAGCGTGACCTCCTGAGTCGATTTAGTAATGTCCGTCCGTCTGTCTGTCTGTCTGTCTGTCCGTCTGTGGAAATCACGATTACAAGAGAACGAATAGAGATATATTCTTCAAACTTGGCACGAATATTGTCTATCACTAGAAACTCAACGCTATTGAAAATGAGCGAAATCGGACCATTACCACGCCTACTTTTTATAGTGAATATAAATTAATCCATGCTTATAGCTCAATTCCTCAGCTTGTAGAAAGAATTTGAGGTTGAAATTTAGTCCAGAAGTCTATTGTCTCTGACCAGAACAGACTACCAAAAATGGGCGTGGTCCACCCACTAATGAAATAAAACTCGATTACAGGGGAACGAATAGAGATATCTTCTTCAAACTTGGCACGAATATTGTCTATCACTAGAAACTCATCGCTATTGAAAATGAGCAAAATCGGACCATTACCACGCCTACTTTTTATAGTGAATATAAATTAATCCATGCTTATAGCTCAATTTCGCAGCTTGTAGAACGAATTTGGGGTTGAAATTTTGTCCAGAAGTCCACTGTCTCTGACCAAAACAGACTACCAAAAATGGGCGTGGTCCGCCCACTAATTAAATAAAACTCGATTACAGGAGAACGAATAGATTTCAGGAGAACGAATAGAGATATTTTCATCAAATTTGGCACGAATATTCTCTGTCATCATAGGCTATTTGAGATTGGAAAGGGGGAAAAAAAATGAAAAAAATGAGACCATTGCCACGCCTAATTTTTAAGTGAACGCTACTTTTATTTATTTATTTATTTATTTATTTATTTATTTATTTATTAATACAACTTATGCACTAAGGGAAGGTCTTTTATAGCAATTAGATTGAAACAATGCAAGTTAATTATAAAAGTAAATAATTAGACTAACTAAAATATACCAGTAATTTATTCTTAGAAGTTGAGTAGAGATTAAGGAAAAATAGGAAATGGAGAAGTATAACACCTAGCTCATGTATTCGAATCAAGGAAATGCCCCCTTACCAGACGCCTGAATGCATTCTCACCTGCCGTGGTTTTAAGCCTGCTTGGCAAAGTGTTGCAGAGCCTGATAGTGCTGATGAAAAACAGCCTCCCAGTGTTAAGAAAAGAAAACGGGGGAATTATAAGATTTCGTGTTCGAGTCGAAGTACCAAAATCTAATTTAGAGTACAGATAACTTGGTATGCCAGTAGCTATCAACTTAAACAAAAATAAACAATTCCTGTAATTCAAGAAATCAGAAAAGTCACCACCAAGAAGTGAGTGTCGCCGCTCTCCGATATGATCATATCGCTTCAAACCATAAACAAATCTAGTCATATTGTTAATTAACACCATAATTTTATAAGAAGATATGGAGTCCAGTTTGCAGTAAATAAGTTCGGCATATGTAATAACAGGGAGAATAAGTGTCAAGACCAGTTTCCTCCGAGTTTCAGTTGGAAGATATTCCGCAGCATAACGCAAGTTACGCAGCACACAGTAGGCTTTGCTCACCACTGTATTAATGTGATCAGTGCATGTTAGTGTAGAGTTGACCAAAAAACCAAGATTAGTTGCTTTGGAAACAAATTTAAGCACCGTATCACCAATGAATAAGGGTGGCAACGGTAGAAAAATTTGGAACATTATTAAATATCGGCATAACAAACGATTTAGTGACATTTAATTTTAGATAATTTGTATTTGACCATAAGGCAATGTTTTTAAGGTCATCATTAATTTTCCTACATAACTCATCTATGGACTTAACTGGGCTCGACAAATACACTTGCACATCATCAGCATGTATGTTAACTTTCTGTACAACATTAAACAAATCATTTAAGAACATAGTAAACAACAAAGGACCCAACACCGACCCCTGGGGTACTCCTACTTCAACCCTTCTAAACTCAGAGAACGTATTTCCAACTTTCACTCTTTGAAACCGATCAGATAGAAAAGACTTGATAAGGTTAGCTGCACTAGGGGAGAAAAGAAAATTTTTATTCAGCTTATTACATAGAAGTAAATGGTCAACACTATCGAAAGCCTTAGAGAAGTCTAAGAGAACTAACTTTTATAACTATGTTGATGTTAGAAAATTGAAATTATGTCTGCGATTACCGTTGTCCATATCATTGTGTATAACAGTAGTCTAAATTTATGATTAAATTCTGTAATTACTAACCAGTAATTACAATTGTAAGTTAAGTATGTTGTTCAACTGTGAACAAGATGGGGAAATACCTGAAGAAATTTTGCATTAATTGCAAAATTGGAAACTCGTTCCAATAAAAATAAAAATCGCACGATTTTTCAATTTTGGGTTAGGTCTGAGAATGTACGCCGTCAATATTTAAAATAGCAGAGTAGTATAATTGAAAAAGAGTAGTAATATAGAATTCAAAAAGTGTTTACATACTTAAGTGATTGTTAGCTTTAATACTCGTTTTCTCCTAAAATCCTGTACCTGAAAAAAATACGTCTAGAAAACTAAGGGAATCTATCTTCTTATGTTTGAGAGAATTATGTAGCTTCAGTTTACATTTTAATAAATAAAAAATATTTTGAATACCTTTCCAACGATATACATAACATAAAGGTATCTCGTATAGTTACAGATCTAAATTAAATAAAAATTTTTAACAACAACTACAGCAAAAACACCAACAAAATTGAACAATAAACAACAACAAAACTGAACGAACCTCAATTTAAAAATCTATAAAGAGTGTCTATATTGTATGAACTCCAACTACTTAAAACTTTTGAATCAACCAACGAAAATTTCCCGTTAGAATATTATTTTTAACAGTAGTTGTGATCTATTTATATCTCAAATAGATAAAATATATACCAAAGTGTGATAAAATCTTCTCATTCTATCTCAAAATTGTATTGGATTATATTAAAGTTATACAACTCTTGTATTACTTTTCCATATAACGAAATATTTAAAAAATTTAATATTGCTTCGGTATAAACCATTAACTTAATAGGAAAATTCGTTTAAAATAAACTTTTTTAAAATAAATAAGCTCTATAGAAAGAAATTGTATAAAATTTATACCAATATTTCGTATACTCGTACATAATTTGATAAAATCGAATGTTATAAATAGTTTTATAACATTATTATTTTATTATTATTAATATTAACTAATTATTATTATTAATATTATTTGTAAATCCATTTGTATTTGGATTTTTTATGGTGATTACATTGTCACTTTCGTTTACAGAGCAAAGAGAGTAAACTTCAGGGCCAAATTACAAAAAATTGTAGGAACCGATTTGGACCAACTGTGTTCCTGTTGTTCGCAATGGTCCATAGAACAACCGAAACTAGGTGGCATCACGCATCATTTGTATTTGGAATTTTTATGGGGATTACATTGTTACTTTCGTTTACAGAGCAAATAGAGTAAACTTCAGGGCCAAATTTAAAAAAATTGTAGGAACCGATTTGGACCAACTTTGTGTTAGTAGTTCGCAATGGTCCATAGTACAACCCAAACTAGGTGGCATCACGCATCATTTGTATTTGGAATTTTTATGGGGATTACATTGTCACTTTCGTTTACAGAGCAAATAGAGTAAACTTCAGGGCCAAATTAAAAAAAATTGTAGGAACCGATTTGGACCAACTTTGTGTCAGTAGTTCGCAATGGTTCATAGTACAACCCAAACTAGGTGGCATCACGCATCATTTGTATTGGGAATTTTTATGGGGATTACATTGTCACTTTCGTTTACAGAGCAAATAGAGTAAACCTCAGGGCCAAATTAAAAAAAATTGTAGGAACCGATTTGGACCAACTTTGTGTCAGTAGTTCGCAATGGTCCATAGTACAACCGAAACTAGGTGGCATCACGCATCATTTGTAGTTGGATTTTTTATGGTGGTTATATTGTCATTATTGTCTATGTGGAATTTTTAAAATCTGTACGATAGGAAAGGTTTTGTAAAATTTGTTGAAGGAGATTCCCGAATAAACTTAGATGTCATTACGCTTTCTATTGCTATCCTCCTTCTTTCGCTTTTTTGTGAGACATGTATTGATGATATGTTGTAATTTATCATGATATATTAAAATTATAGGTTACAACTGAATGAAAGTCTCGGTATTGCATGATCATTTCTTTTGAATTTTTTTATTCAGAGTACGTATTCTTAAATGTTCGTACGTACGTGTCCTTAAATATTTTTGAAGCAGCAGAAATAGTTGAGAGCAGAAAGCTACGTTATTAAATAATATATTGGGTTTTATTTAAAATTATTAGAATCTATTTTAAATAAACAAATGTTTTATTTAAAAAATTGTTATACTTCTGAAAAAATCTGGTCTTTAAAAAAAAGAGAAAATAGAAAAGGTACAGCTGTGTGTGTACTTATAATTATTGGGTTGTACAATTGGATAAAAGTGTTCAGCTAATTCTGTTAAGTATAAGCGCCATCTGTTAACCGATATCTATTATTCTGTAAAATGTCTGTTAAGTCGCTGTTGAACGGAATTTTCTGTTAAATTTCTCTGTTAAGTGTCCGTTGTTAACATATTCGCCGCTGTTATTAACAGAACTCTGTTAACTTTGTAAACAAACCAATTTGCCGTCTGCTAACTTCACACCAGTTGAATTTTCGTTTTTTTAAATTTACAATATTGGGTACTGTAATTAACAGATTGTGCGAAAATCAGATTGATTTTGCTAACTTAAATAAATTTAAAAATTTATTTAACGTGGCAAAATTCAAATGATAAACGCAAATTGTTAAAGAACAGAAATCCAATCCAATACTAAAACAAAACGCGTACAGTATACGGGTTAGTTTTAAGTTTTCGTTGGATAATTTCTCGGATGTGTCTTAGACGTTTGTTTTTAAATTACATTGTTAAATAAATTTTAACATTCAATGTAGTTGATTTCAAAGTCGCACATTTTAAGTTGATTAATTGATATTCAATTATCATTTTACTCGAGTTCAAGTTGAACAAATTTTTATTAAATAATACGTCATACGTCATTCGCAAATGGATGAAATTTCAAAAGGGGTAATAATCGGAATTACCATAGATTGAAACATTGAAAAGGGGTTATTTTGGTTATTTTAAAACCCAAAATTAGAAGTTAAACATTTAAAGTAATGCGCTTAGAGACTTCATATCGGTTGGAGAATCAAAGCAAAGTTAGATTCGTTGTTTCAAATAGCAAGCAATTAACAGAAAATAATTCGAGCGAGCTCACTAGGTTAATCGTCCGAATACGAGATTGCAAACGTTGCAGTTTTGCTGACCGTTTAAAAATAGAGGCAGGTCGTTGATTCCTTTCTGTGAGGTCTTAAATTACCTTAGCGCAGTCACGAAAATTTTGACGCTTCGTCTCTGCTTGAAAGAAAGCTGAATAGCGCAGTAACGAAAATTTTGACGCTTCGTCTCTGCTTGAAAGAAAGCAGAATAGCGCAGTCACGAAAATTTTGACGCTTCATTTCTGCTTGAAACAAAGCAGCGGACGTCAGCGTACAGACGAATAAACAGATGTACAGCGACTGTTTACTGCACGCTCGGTAAACGAAGCGAACATGGAATCTAAACAGGTTAAGGGAGTTGAAACTTCATATTAAGAATTGTAATGGTTTCTCAATCCAAAGTACTACGAGTAGTATAAAAAATTAATCGTTTAATGAAACGAATAAACGATAATTGGTGGCGCTAAGTAATCGCTTTAATAAAAATTTAAGTACGGAAAATTGGGAAAAATTTACAGATACAAGACCTATGTACATATTATTAAAATAAAACCCATTAAACTATATTTCGTTCGTTTAATTAATGGCCCAGTCATAACAGGACCTATGTACATATTATTAAAATAAAACCCATTAAACTATATTTCGTTCGTTTAATTAATGGCCCAGTCATAACAGGAGCAAGGTTACTTAGAATTAGATAGGACTCATAAAGAACTGAAACGCCAGTTGGGGGAGTTTATATCTAAATATTGGGCAATTTTAAAAGGGACTGTAAAGAACAAAGAGAACTTAGAATTGATAAAGTCTAGGATAGGACAGTTATGAGACCTTACGAGTGTAGAAAGAGCAGACGCGATAGTAGAGGAATTGCTCATATACCTAAACCAGATAATAGATAATAAGACAGAGAATTCAAATGCATGGGAATCAGAATTTAATGCACTGAAGAATAGGTACGATAGTTATTTAGTTGATAAAGTGTTTCAGGAAGATATACTCAAGAAACTAGAGTGTGAGAACGAACAGCTAAGGAAATTGTTGAAGAAAAAAGGGATAACCGAGGAAACGTTGAATAGAACCTTAGACCAGGGATTTACACAGAAATCAAGAGAAGACTGTAGTTCTTTAGAAGAGGCAAATAGACGAATACAAGAGCTAAAAGAGCAAAACAGACTTCTAAGTCAGGAAATGTCGCTAGATCACAACCAGTAACTCTTTCATAAGGAACCAAATCCGCCCGCAGTTATTCCGAAGGACGGCAACGCAAGGGCTCTCCCACAAATTAGGACAGCAAGAGATCAAACCAGAATGGGTATTGGAGAGATAGCTAAAAATACAAATAGGCTGGTACCACTCTTTTCTGGAACACATTCGCCAGACTTACGCGGCGAAGTGTATAAATTCATACACGGGTGCGAATTAGCCGCAAGAGAGGTTGGTAAAGACAATATTCAGGACTACATAGACTGCATTAAGCAAAGACTACATGGGGATGCATATGATTTAGTTAGGTCACAACGATTCAATACCCTCGAGGACTTCTACCTCACCATAAAAAGGGCATATTTACCAACGGTCTCCTTAGACTCAGTGTTAACAGCGATCCAAAGTTGTAACCAATTACTTAACGAGGATATACGACAGTTTGCAAGACGCCTGAACACCCTACGAACACAGGCAGTAGAGTTAATTCGAACGAAGTATGACGGAAAAGGAGATATGGCAATTTTGAGTATGGTGGAAGGGGGCGTCGAGAAATCCTTTAAATCAGGGCTTAAGAACGCCGCATTGAGAATTTATATGCTCAATGTGACGGAGAAAAACATCGAAGAAATGGTAGAGTTAGCCATAGATGCACTCGAAACCATACAAAGCAGTAGCATCTTCCACGCAAACCCCTTAAACGTAAACATGAATTCATCACTTCTTGCCACCATGCCGATTACGCAACAAGAACAAATTCAACATGGAAGTCAGGGCAGATCTTCAGGAGGAAAAAACGTCAGGCAACAGAATAGGATACAACATACTCCACAAGGAGCGGCAGATAGAATAATATGCTCATTTTGTAACAAGCGAGGTCATACCAGAGATGATTGTTTAACTCGCAAGAACTCGCCGTATTGCCAAAAGTGTTTAAAATACGGACACGAGGCAAACTGGAGGTGTGACCAAAAGGGAGGCCAGAAAAATGTGGCAAGGAACACATATCAAGGGCCCAATTATCGAACTCAAGGAGTTCAGCAATGGAATCCACCCCAGCAGAATGATCAGGCAAACCAAGTCCAACAAAACTGGCAGACAAACCGACCACAGCAGAGTTGGCCTCAAAACCAATTCCAGCAGACGGGAAACCAAAGAAGGGCAATAAACATTAATCCGAATACAATCAACGGTTTGCAAAGGAATCAGACCCCTATGAACCCGCCAAACAGAGTGAGCCAAACGATATGTCATTGGTGCAATAGACCAGGACATATGATAAAAAATTGCGAAGCAAAAAGAAATTGGGAAACGTTACAAAGTAATCGTCCGGGAAACTGTCAAGGGCCCAGAACAGGCCAATAATCTGGGAACCCAAGAATATTAGAAACTTAAGGCCAAATGAAGAAGAAACAGTAATTCATACATCCAAACCGATTGTGGATACGTTACCAACTTTAAGAAATAAAGTGGTAACACTCAAAGTTGGAGAAAAAAGGGAAAATTTAAATCCAAAAATACCTTGCTCAATGAATAAGTTGGCAGGTAACAATAAAAATAGAAATGTAGAAACAGGGGTATCTAACTGCACACAAACCGGAGCATTTGGAGGTTGTGTAACCACAGAAGGATCAACTACTATATGCCACAAAGGGGTACAGTCCTTACGTTTAACGCTACACGTTGTGTCACTTAAACAAGGAGTACCGGCAGACGGCATATTAGGAAGAGATAATTTGTGGAACAACTCCATTATAAATGCAATGGAAAAGATTTTAACACTCTTCAATGAGAAGAAAGAGGCTATTTTGGAATTACCAATAAAAACTATCGAACAGATAGAGAAGGAAAGTAAAGAACAGTACATACCAGTTAACGCAAGAACAATTACGATAGTACCACTAAAACTACGTACGAAATTTAATAATGTTATAATTCATAAAGAAGAAATAGATCCAGGAATTTATATAGCGGACACATTAGTAAATGTGAAAGATAATACTGTTTATGCACCCATACTAAATACAACAGAGTATGATTACGAGGTAAACAGCGAATTTAAACCGAAATTCACAAATTCAGACGAGTACACAATGCAAAGTACTACGTCAATTAATAGTATAGGCAGAATGGATGCCAAAAGGAGGATACCTCACCATAAATAGAAACAGTGATTAAAGATTTTGACAATTCACCACTGGGAGGACATCAGGGTGCGGTGAAAACGTATTTAAGAATACGGAAACAATTTAAATGGCCCGGAATGCAAAAGCAAGTAAAGGAATTCATAAAAAACTGTCCGAAATGCCAAGCTAACAAAAGCTCGAAATTAACAAAAATGCCCATGGTCTTAACAGATACACCAACGCGGCCTTTCGACAAAGTTTACATGGACATAGTCAGTATTCTACCAGAAACTGTGTCCGGAAATAAGTACATTCTGACTTTTCAGGATGATTTTTCGAAATTTATGGCATGTACAGCTATCCCAGACGCGGAAGCAAGTACTGTCGCCAGGGCTTTTTATGACGAAGTAATCACGCGTTACGGGATTCCGCGAATTTTAATTACAGATAACGGAACTAATTTCATTTCGAAATTGTTCTCAGATACTTGTAAATTGTTAGGAATTAAGAAATTACATATAACACCATATCATCCGCAAGCTAATGGCTCATTAGAGAGAAGCCACAGACCTTTAGGGGAATATTCGCGTAGTTTTGCTAATGAAGATGGGTCAAATTGGGATCAATGGCTAACTGCAGCAATGCACGTTCATAACCACACACCCCACATTACGACCAAGCAAACTCCGTTTCGTACCTTATTCGGATTCGACATAGAAACGCCGACTAATTTAAAAAGGAAGTGTAGTCCGGTATATAATGCCGAAGATCCAAACAAGGTATTAAAATTTCAGATACAAAGAGCCCATGAAATAGTTCGGAAAAACCAATAAATGGCATAAACGGTAGCAAAAAATCATTATGATAATAAGTTAAATTTAGTAGAATTTAAAGTAGGAGATAAGGCATTAATTAAGAATCAGACTAGGAAAAATAAGTTTTCTCCAATATGGATAGGGCCTTATGAGGTAACGAAGATTAAAACTCCAATTACGACAGTTTTAAAAATTAAGGGAAGGGAAAAACCTTTCGATAATAACTTACTTAAGTTATATAATAGCAATCAAATAGGAAAATAGGATTAACTAGATAATTACATAGGAATCAGAATCAATTAAACTAAGAAAATAGGTTTAGGGGGAAATTAAATTAAGTATTCATAAATTAAAGTAAATTAATCAAAATAGCACCTTATTAGGATTAGGATAGGATAAATATATATAGAATAGGATTGATAATATTTAGTATAGGATAGTAGGAAACTAACATTTTTTTTTATTTTAATTTTACTACTAATAATTTTAATTTAACTTCAGTCTTAAGGCTGAATAACGAATGAAATATTGAAAAAATTCAACAAGAGGGTAAAGAAAAAATCAGAATAGCGTTTCAATAAGCAAGAACTTGTTTATTTAAGCGTAAAAATATAAGAAAAGAAAACTTATAACAAAATAAATTCATAGTTAATATTTGAGCAATTTCTTTTGTAAATTGAAATTTTTAAATTGAATTGAACTTTTTAGTTTATATTCATTTTAATTGATAACATACGGTTTATGTAACGTAGCTATTCCGTTTTAAATTAACAGACATATAACTTTGCATTTGCAATTATTTTAGAAATAAAAGCACATGAAATCTATGCATAAAGACTTTGTTTATGCATAACAGAAATTTGAGCACCATATTTGCACCTAGATGCAGACATAGAAGGAAAAGTTATAAAACCTAAGACCAAAAAATTAGTGCTTTAATTCTTATAAAATATTCTTCTAATTATACAGAATAAAATTTTTAAAAGAATATAAAATTTACATATAAGGTCGTATAAAACGTAGTTAATTAAGATTCCACGTAATTGAGCGATTAACGCAAGCACTGCAACAAAGCAGGTGCAAAAATAGAGCAACTGAACACGAGCAGAATGCAGTGTCAGTTAAACAATTAATGAAAAAAAAAAAAAAAAAAACAACAAAAACAGTAAATCAAAATTTTAACACAAGCCAAATGAAGAAAACAAAAACACCAAAGGTGAACAACTTCAAAATAGGCGAAAGAATTAAGAAACTAATAATAAAAATAATACTAAAACAAAGACATAATGTAACCGTTGTTATACACATAAATATATAGACAATAGTTAAAGTACATTTACAAATGTACACATATACATATATAAAAATAATTTAAAACTTAAATTACTTGTAATTGAGAATATAATATGTACATACAATAAGAAATTAAGAAAATTAAAAGAAATAGGAAAGAATATATAATTATTAGAAAAAAAAGAAATGTACTTTTTACAAACTTTTACAAAATAACATAATTAGATATTGATTGAAAAGAAAAATAAAAGCACACATTAAAATAATATAGAAAGTAAAGAAATATTGTAATTGCATGAAAAATTGGCGTTATTAAAATACATTAATTAAATTTTAATTGAAATTCAACACATTCTGAATTTATAAGAAACACATTATATACAACGAAATATAAATAAATATATGGTAAAAACATAAATAAACATCAACAATATGTAAAAATTGAATGTAACGTACAATATACAAGAAGAATCCAGCATGCAGAGAAGCTGACCTAAAGGCCGATGTACACCCAAGAGAGCAACAGAAGACGCACTCATATCATAACAACACATGACAACAGTGGGACAAGAAGCGCCCAGCCAACTCGAAGGGGGAAGGATAGCTGGAACAGCTGATCAGCGTAGCGACAACAACCATCGCAACCAAAGAAGGAACAGTCAACAAGACAACAACATTCGACAAAAACACGAAACTACCTTCAAAGAGATCCGACAACAACAACAGTTGAACATCAATGCGATCGAGGCGGTGACAAATGCACAGTGCCTTGAGGTCACATGGAGACCAAAATCAACGAAATAGAGACCTAATCCATCTGCAGCAGCTAATTTCCAGTGTCTGCACAAATGCGAAATCCTCATGAATCATGATGGCAGCCTAGCGGCCTAAACAGCCTAGCAGATCAACCTCAGTCGAAACTTACGTTAAGCGTAGCGTCGCGGCGATGAAACAGCTAGCAGACAACTACTAATGCGGTCATTCACAGTTCGCCATACAAATTTATGGTACATCCTCCCGTGACACAAATCACACTCTACAACCGTACCTCAAGAGTTAACAATTTAAAACACATAATCACTGTCGACAAGGGAGATGTTGAAGATGACGAAGCAAGACGTCAGAGCGATGATTCCGGCAACATCTCACCATCCACTACAGCTCAAGCAAACAACAATTGATCCCAATTGTGGAACGACCGAAACTATCACCAATGAACAACCGAATATTATCAGCAGAATAACGGGAATTAAGGTCGAAAACTAACAACGACCGTTCCACGTATAGTCCCTATAACACACAACGCGTCAGCTACCCAGCAGCAACAGTCCCACAAGACATCGAGACAACGGGGTGTACATCAACATCAAAAGCAAGCACCAAACCCACCATCAACAACAACAAGACTATCAACAACGTCAAGATCAACATCAAAATCATCCTAAACCTACACGTAGAATGACACCGAAGAAGGTCACCGGTCATATTATTGTATTATTATGATAATCAGTTTATTGCAATTTTTATTAATAATTAATTGTAATTTAGTTGTTGTAATTATTATTAATAACTAATTAATATTGACATCGCACATATTCAGAAAATTAAATACACTAACATACATAAGTAGACAATAAGCAAAAATTAACATAAACGTAACCACCCGCAATTCAACAAACCACAAATGTACAAGAAAAATTTAATATCGTTTTGTACGATACTAAATTTTTCTTCCCCGAGGGTGGAGGGATGTTGTATGTCGCGATCGCAATTTCCAGTTCCGGGAGATAAGAACTTTCAAGGCCAGTATCGTTTTATAATACTACTCCGCGAGTGAATCAAGGCCAAGTTCACGTTATTAATGCAACCACAGTACTTTGCGTGGTAAGCCAAAAGCTTTAGTCAAGCTTTGTTTAAAGTAAATTCAAAAGCCAAGTTCGCAACCAGAACACGTCGTATGGAATGGATTGTGGAAGCTAGCGTTCGATAGCTAGCTTCCAAACCATAAAAACGCTTGACTTAAAATAACCAACGATCAGAATCCACACGCGCAAGAATTAAATTGAGAACGATTTTCTTCCGCGTATTGATTCTGCGAATTTTACAATTTTTATATTGCGAAATAATGGAAATTGCGAAACACGGCATACCGACCCACTTTGGTTCGGTCGACGGGTGTGTCAACCGAGCCAAGGTGGAAAATAGAGAAGATTCCATCGAGAGTCTCGTAGTAAACCCCAAACGACGAAGTCGTTCCATAAGCCGCGTATCAAGTCGCGGTAAAGTTAGTGTTAGATTAAGATAAGTAATATAATAGTAATATAATACACAAAAATAAATATAGAGGCAAGTTAAGTGCAATCAAGATAACGTGAACCGACGCGTTAAAGAAACTGAGTAACTAAACAGAACATCAGTATAAAATAGTGTAAAGCAAAGCTTAAAAACATAAAGAGAAAAGTGTAAATAAATAATTATTAAAGATCGTAAACAAGTGCAGTTTAATTGGACGAAAAGAAGGAGACAAGAAGACACCCCCGAAGAAATACAACACATAATTATTAAAGAAAAAAACATAGTTAAGAAAATACACTCAACTCTCGTTTTACACTCATTTTTTTACACGATTTAGAAACAACACGGTCAATAAATTGGATCCGAACCTCTTTTTTACACGATTTCATTTCTTCTACACGATTTTCAAAATAGTTTCCTTTTGAAACTCTACACAACTTCCACTCTTACGTGTTTGAATGTATGTAAATGACACAAGTTACACGATTTTATTTATTTATTTTTCTTGAATATGTAAATAATTTTATCATGCAAAACTTCAAATCTTCTATGCAAACAGACGCTATCTACACAGACATCAGCAAAGCTTTTGATGTTGTTAATGATAAGCTTCTTTTTTTAAAGCTGAAGTTATTTGGCTTTCCTAAATCCCTTCTAAATTGGCTACTCTCTTATCTCAGCAATCGGACTCAGGTGGTGGTGTTTAACAATACAACCTCAAATGATATTCCTGTTCCTTCAGGTGTATCTCAAGGAAGTCATTTGGGACCACTGTTAGTCCTGGTTTTCATTAATGATCTACCATTGGCTATTAGGAATGGGAATGTGTTAATGTTTGCGGACGACGTGAAACTTTTTCTGTCTTATAAGGATGAAATTGGCATGGTGTAACATCAACTGCATGGACCTCAATTTAACGAAATGCAAACAAATAACTTTTTCCCGTTGTCATAGTCCTTTTTTCTGTAATTACACTATTTGGTGAAGGAATTTGGAACGAGTTGAAATTGTACATGATCTTGGAGTAGTCTTTGATCGAAAATTACGCTTCAATAGTCATATTATGAAGAGATGGGCAAAGGAATTTAATGATCCATATATTATTAAGCTACTTTATACATCACTAGTCAGACCTATGTTGGAATACGCCTCGCCTGTCTGGAGCCCAAACTATAATTGTTACATTGCTGAGATTGAATCGGTCCAAAAACAATTCCTACGTTTTTGTCTTCGCAACCTCCATTGGGATGTATCCGTAACCTTACCACCATATGAATCCCGGCTTATGCTGATAAACCTTCCATCACTCGCTAATCGTCGTAGAATGTTAAATGCTATTTTTATCCTCACCATTCTGTATGGCGTTACTAATAGTGCATATTTATTATCCAACATCCATATTAATGTTCCTTGCCGTACATTGAGGCGAAATGAACCGCTTCAGCTAAGCTTCAGCAGATCTACACACCAACAGCATGAACCTCTTCGAAACGCCTGTGCCGATTTCAATACTGTATATGCTGTCATTAATTTTTTAGACTAAGCCATTTAACTAAACAAAAGATTTTACAATTCTTATATTTATTTTTAATGTTCTTATCAAACTATAAAGCAATATGCTTAGTTTATACCTAATAAATAAATAAATAAATAATTAGAATCTATTTTAAATAAACACATGTTTTATTTAAAAAATTGTTATATTTTTGATAAAATCTTGTCTTTAAAATACAGAGAAAATAGAAAAGGTACAACTGTGTCCGTAATTATAATAATTGGGTTGTACAATTGGATGTGTTCAGCTAATTCTGTTAACTATAAGCGCCATCTGTTAACCGATATCTATATTTCTGTAAAATTTCTGTTAATTCGCTGTTAAACGGAATTTCCTCTTAAATTGCTCTGCTAAATCTCTGTTGTTAACATATTCGCCTCTATTATTTACAGAACTCTGTTAACTTTGTAAACAAACCAATTTGCCGTCTGCTAACTTCACACCAGTACACGAATTGATCATCATTTGCCAAAATTTGAATTTTGATTCAGATGCAAACATGAAAAAATGTACTTATTGTACTTTCAAATATAACAGCTCATATTGCAGTTTCGCTTCACTTCTACATTCAAACCACCCCATCGGCTTCTCATAAACCTACATCGAACATGTGTACACTTCCTTATGATCCAACCAGTTCTCTTAGAGCAACCTTGTTTTCCTGCAATGAAAATTTTTTCCACTCTTGAAGCTGCGCTGTGTTTCCGAATAAGTTTCGAAACCTTGGCCTCTGCATTTTCCTGCATCTAGGTAATTTATCCTCCGAAAGTCCTATTCACACCAAAAATCTCTAATAAGCCTTTAAATCCCACATATAATCATATAAAATATATTATATTGCTATTTTAAGCATTATGAAAAATGAATTTACAAATTGAACTAAACTCTCATTTTATGCTACGGATTTATCAAATACTTAATTAAATCCTCATCTGCGGTGATGCCCATACAATAAAATCTTGAACGCTTCACAAACTGTTCGTCATCGTCCATCACCCTGTAAACTTCCTCGGGTGGCAGCGACACTTCCACTTCGTTGGGTGTGAACAGCTTGCGAGCATCCTGGCGAAAGTTATCGATCGTCAGCCACATTTCCTCATGTGCCATCATGAAACTCTTCAAACTGATCATCTCCTTGTTTTTCGTGCTTCGGAAGTACTTCTCCTCGATTTGGTCGATTTTAGCAATCAGCCGCATGAACAAAAAGTCGGCATACCTCTTTTTCAACTCCACCTCAGAGGGCTTTTCGAAACAGTTAAAAGCCGGCGAATACATCATTATTAAGACGATCTTGCTCAGAATGAACAATATGATGAAGATGGATTGTTCCAGCACATTACAGTAGAACCTGATCAGGTCCTTCCAATAGATGAGATCGCGACTGTTGTACTCCAGTTCATAGTGCAGAAAGCTGACGAACACAGCGTTTAAGACGGAGATGAACCCATATAGCGGATAATGAATTCGAAAGCTTTTATGCTTTTTTTTTAAAATTTTTTCAATTATGAGCATGATAAAAAAGAGTTACTTTTTACGAAAATTGGACTTTTCATGAAAATTTCATCTGAGCAAGTCGTGCTTTTTTGTGTTCTGAGAAAAAAAAAATTCAAATAAAATTTTGCTACAATTCTTTTTTTTTTCTTTGAAAAAATTTGTTTTCCAAAATAATTTGTGATTAAACCACTAATTTGGTGCAATCCAATTTTGTATGGACTCGATTCCACTCCCTATGAAGGGCAACATCGGTTTCAAAAAAGTACCGCCAGACAAGTTTGGGAGAAAAGGTACCAATATATCATCTATACCGCCAGACAAGTCAGGGAGGAAAGCTGCAAATTTCTCAACAATACCACCAGACAAGTCAGGAAGAAAAGATGCAAATATCTCACCGATACCACCAGACAAGTCAGGAAGAAAAGATACAAATATCTCACTGGGTCAAAGTCTTTATAACGTCTGCTTCGAGGATAGTGTTTAGGGCCCTGATTCATATAAAGCTATAACTCTTGTTTTGGCGTCCGCAATGGTAACACATCCACCAGATTCTATGGATTGCATGGATCTCAATGATCCCAAAATTATTGAGAAAGCGGATTTGAAACGACGGAAAACTTCAGACAACGTAGAAATCGATTTTTCATCGTTCGCTACAAAACACCAGCACCAGCCATTGCATTCAAAACAGATAAGTTCTCCCAATCGTTTTGCTATCTTAGGTGAACTAGATATTGAGTCTGACCCGACTTTGATTACGACTGCGAACAAACGCGACCAACACAAAGCCCACGCAAAGGAGAGGGACAATTCCTTTTGCCCACCAATTTTTATGTATAAAGTAGATATTAAGCATTTAGTAACTCAATTAAATGAAAAAAATATTTCTTTTAAGATTGTTAACAAGAACAAATATAAAAGTAAGCTTTACCTTAGAGATGCATCAGTTCATACTGAAATGATGCAGCTTTTAAAAGAAAAAAATGTGGAGTCGTACTCTTACACTCCTAAACAATTAAAACATGTAAAGTTAGTTTTGCGGGGTCTGTACTATAAAACAGAAACTGTAGAGATTAAAAATGCAATTGATTTCTTGGTACCAAACACAGTGGCCGAGGTTTCAAAATTCTCAACAGTTTTTTCGAGAAAAAACAACATCGACACCAGTTTATTTCTGGTTACACTTATACTGGGAAAGCCATCGAATGAGATAACCGCTCTTAGATCACTTCTAAATCAAAAAGTCTCTTAGGAATCACCCAAAGATTCTAAAAAAGAAGTACAGTGTTGGAGATGCCAGAAATGGGGCCATATGTCTAAAAACTGCAACAGGCCTTTCTCCTGCGTTAAATGCGATCAAAAGCATTTGCCAGGGGAATGTCAATTTGTATCAAATGCAAATAATTTGCCTTACTGCGTGAATTGCCAACAGTTTGGTCATCCCTCAAGTTTCAGAGGTTGCTCAGTTTGTTGATATTAAAAGTAAACGTAAAAGTGAGACTTTTGGAAGGAACATTTTGGCCTCATCTAATGTTATGAGTTCAGTTAAAAATTCTAATTTTAAATCACCCAACAAATCTTTTGCTAGACTTTTTAATGATTCTGATGCCAAAAGAAACTCGAAACCTGCTTTAATTGAGGAATTTCTAAAAATCGCGAAATTACTTTGTCAACCAGAGGAACTTTCTCTTGAAGACAAAATTAAGTCATTCTTAACGGATTACAAAACTTTATCGAAAGTAGATGCCAAAAAACGTTGCATGAATCTTTTGCATGAAGTTAACGATTATTATGGTCCGTAATTTACTGAACCTTCTGTCATTTAATGTGAGGTCACTCATTGAAGTGAGCCGCAGACTCGAATTGCTGCAATTATTAAAATTAAATAGCATTGACATTGCTTTTATTCAAGAGACACATCTAAGAACAAATCAAAAAGTTTACTTAGAGAATTACACATTTCTTCGGGATAAAAGTCAACTTGGAGTAGGTATAGTGCTAAGAAAAGCCTTTAAATTTTCGAAAATTAGCGTTGATGGTTTGAATTTTCCACATTTATTTATAGCAATTGACACATTAGTAAATGGTGTTCTTAAAAAATATTTGTTTGGTTCGATTTACTTTCCGTGTAACTCCCAGCATTCTATAATTTATGATGGGCTTGTCCCAAAATTGTCCCAAAATTTTGATGGGACGTTTGTTGGAGGAGACTTGAATGCAAAAAATATACACTGGGGTGATTCGGTCAATAATATAAATGGCAATGCGCTTTTGAGTTGGCTACAACACTATTCCCTTAATTTTGCAAGATTTTCGGACTCGACTCCTTCTTATTCTAATGGTTCATCATTTCTGGACCACTTTTTAATTAGTTCAAATGTGGTAAACACCATAAATCCAAATTTCAAAATTTCGAGCCTTGCTTCTTTTTCAGATCATTTCCCTATTAAATTGCAAATAAAGTTCACTGATCTTGAGATTCTTTTTCATCCTCCAAATTATTTCACCTCCTTCAAAAGGACCAACTGGGATACGTTTAGAAATGATTTTGTTGATGAAATACTAAATCATTTTCCTTCCTCTTCTCGAAACTTAAGTAACTCTGAAATAGACAATTTTATTTCACAGTTCACCTGTTCTTTAAACTCAATAATTGCACTTCATTCAGATGAAATTCTTAGACGGGGCCAAAAAATGGTTATTTCTGACAATGTCAAACATTTGTTTAAAATCAAGTATCGTTGGCAGAAAGATCTGAAACGTATTTACCACAATAATATGAACCGTTCAAGCCCAGACTATCTACTTCTATCTAAACAGATTCAGTTATTGAATAATATTATCAAAAGACAAGTAGAAATAGAGCAATCCAGAATTTTTAGCGATAAGTTGAGCAAAATTATTCCAGGGCCTAGGGCTCATAAACAAATTTATAATTTAATAGGAAGTAGGAAAAAATCTTCAATGAAAAATCTTTCAATTAACGGTGTCGTTATTGATAATGACGAAGAAAAATTGCAAAAACTGCAGGTTCACTTTTCTAATATTTATAAGGGATGTCACCCAAATACAGACATTTCCTATATTGAGAATTCATTATCTAGCTTTTTCGCCCAAATTTCATCAAACATCTACATTTTTAGTAATAATTCATCAGCACTTAATGAACGCCATCTCCCAAAGTTGACATCTTTGGACGAAGTTATTACTGATGCTAATAATCTGAATAATAAGAAATCCTCTGGATTGGACAAAACTTCAAATTTCTTACTTAAGAAGTTTCCCATGAAAGCTTTTGAATACATTTCGATAATTTTTAATAATTGCTTGAGCAATTCATATTTTCCTGACTCTTGGAAAATCTCTAAAATTATTCCCATTCCAAAAAAGACTAACAACTTTGAGATAAATAACCTGAGACCAATCTCGTTGTTGTCTAATCTAGGACAACTTTTTGAAAACATAATCAGGAAAAAAATGGACAACGGTTTAGGCTCATCTTATATTCCAAATTTACAGTTTGGTTTTAAAAAAGGCCACTCGACAGTTGACGCTCTACTAAAATTCCAAAATGATATAGTGTCTAACTTGCGCAATCGTCGTTGCACAGTCGCAATTTCTTTAGACATTGAAAAAGCATTTGATCACGCATTTCATAATGGAATACTTTTTAAAATGGTTCAAATAGGATTCGATTCCTCAATTATAAAATTGTTTAAAAGTTTTTTTAACAATAGAAAATTTTGTGTTAATTTTAACGGTAATCTGTCAAATTTTGGCAAAGTAAGTTGTGGTGTACCCCAAGGTTCCATTTTAGCCCCTCATCTGTATAATATTTTCATGTTTGATTTCCCACATTTTGGGCCAAATTCAACAGGTCTTTTGTATGCTGACGACTCTCTTCTCTATTCTCATCATGAGTCTCCTATATTGGCCTTAAACCAAACTGTTCAGCATCTGGCAATAGTTCAACGTTTCTACGAAGACTGGGGAATCAAAATTAATACATCAAAAAGTGAAGCCATTTGCATCAGAAATGCTTCAGGAAAATGTAAATCATTTGTTGTTCCGTAAAGCAAAACTTTACGATACTCGTTTAATAGCTCTGAAATCCCATTTAAAAATACTATAAAATATCTCGGAATTAATTTTTACAATCTTTTGAAATTTAATAAACACGCGAGGATTGTATTAAAAAAAGCTTATCAAATTTTAGGTACCTTTTCAAATATTTTATGTAACAGAAATTTACCTCGGAAAACCAAACTTTTACTTTACAAAACCTGCATAAGACCTGTAATCTTATATGGCTTTCCTATTTGGTTTAACGTTTCTCCTACGGTGTTTAGAGAATTTGAAATTTTGGAACGTAAGGTTTTAAGACACTGTATTGGGAAGTATTTCGAATCACCTACAAAACGTTACTCAAACCGTTTCGTTTATTCGGAGGCAAAGGTAATTCCAATGGGTCTTTACGTTTCTGACATCTTAAATAGATTTTTCAATAGAATCGCTTGCCATGAGAACAATTGCATGATTGATATTTTCAATCAAGAAAGAGTTCTGAACTGGTCAAACACAACGTATTTGTCACCTATTGGCATAGTGAATGAAGACCCTGCAAATTTCGATCTAAATGTTTCATTATGTCATAATTTCTATAAAAATTCAGTTCCTGGTGCTCACAGAGGTTAGCATTAACAATTTTGAAAAGGTTTGTCTACTTTTATATAAGTTTTTGTTTTTCTTTTTCCTTTTCTTTTCTTACTCGTTGTAACTTAGATATAAGTTAGTATTAAGTACATATTTTAGTTTAGGAGATAAGCTCTCAAATTATGTAAGCTCCGGGAGCAAGAGCGATTTTTTCTTCTCAAGTTATTGTTAACAGTAATTTATCTTTTTATCCTTAAGTGAGATACTGTTTTGTTACATGTTTTTTAGACAATACATTATAGTCTTTAATTTTGTTTACAATTTGTTAATTGAATTAATAATACATATTATAACGATATACAAAAATAGGCTCAATAAAACTTCAACTTCAACTTCAACTTTTTACGAAAATTAATATTTTCTTTTAGCAGATTAAAAACAAAATAAACACACTATAATTTGATATTTAGAGAAATCAGTTAAGATCTAATTCTTTTTTTTTTTTGGAATGTGCTCCCTTATAGGATAGTTATTTGACCAATCCTTGGATTATATGGTCATCAAAAATTATGAAGTCAGTTGACTTCTTGGCATTTTATTTATTAGCCAATAATAATTATAGGAGTGGGAAAATATAGGATCAAAGGTACTAATGAGTGTTGTGGATCATATTTCTATGTGTGATACTTTTAAGAATTCTAATATTTCTTTTAAAACGTTTAAATCAAGTGTCTTTAGCAGAGTAGTTAGGTCGCTGTACTGTTTGCAAAAATTGAATTTGGCTCTGAAGGCCTGATATTTTAAACATGTAAAAATCAAATGATTATTATCCTCAGTTACATTACATAAGTCACATAAATCACTGTCGGCTATATTTATCTTGTGGAGGTAGGCTTTATTATATGTGTAACCTGTTAGCAACCTGTTTATTAGTTTAATGTCATGTGTCGTCAATTCAGAAGACTTGAACCAGAAATTTGAAGGCAGCGAGGGAAACACTTTCGAAAACACACCATTGCATCCAACCACCTGTGATTCGTATATATGAGCCCACTGTGTTAAGAGCATGCTGTGCACCTTACTACAAGCCTCCTTAAGCGAATATCTTATGTTTATGGGACACCCGTTAACAGCTGCCTGTTTGGCGAAGAAATCTGCCTGTTCATTGAAATTCAACCCGACATGAGCCGGGCACCATAAGATCCTAATAATTAGTTGAGGATAACTGCCTATCATCCTTACAATGTTTTGCGCCAGCGCATTGTCACTTCTGAGCTTTCTGAGAGCCAGACAAGCATTCAAGCTATCCGTGAATATAACCACCCTTTCTAGTTTGTCATCCCTAATGATCTTGATTGCTTGGTGAATTGCCATAAGTTCTCCCGTGAGAGACGACACTCTCTCCTTGATTGAGAAAAGAAAGTTCATATCTTTCAGGCAATTACAGACCGCCACGCCCGACTCCTCATCAAAAATGACCGCGTCCGTCGCCCAAATGGAAAAGTTCATTTGTTTGTATTCCTGCAGTATTCTTGTGTAGGTTTGTTTGATAACCGTCACCGGGGTGTTTCTGTTTACATTGCAGGGTCTGAGGACAACTTTTAGATTGTCCGGATACACAGCGTCTGGCGGAAAGAAAACTCTGTCCTCCAGCTTCTCAAAAACTGATTTAAAACTTGCAAACGTAAAATTGTAACTGGACTTTTGATTTTCCAGCAGGTTTAAATTAGCAAAAATGTCAGGGTTGAAAAAATTTTAACTTGAGCAGTTCTTTCGCCGCCAGGTACAATGATCTCTCCTTCGGAGGGAGCAGACCCGCCAGGGCATAAATAGCAAAAACGGGAGCCATGGGAGTTAGTCCCAGATAACGCCTTAACAGATTGTTTTGGAAACTCGTTATTTTTTTAACAATGTATTTTGGCATGTGTGCCATAGAAGTGCGCGAATACTCTATCTTTGAGAAAACAAGTGATCTGGTTAGATTGATCGCCGTCTTTGGGTTCAAACCATTCCTCACTGCAGTGACCATTTTTACCGCATTTACTGCCTTTGTAGTTTCAGGAAAAGTATTCAGAAAATGTTCATTCAGGGTTAGACTGTTTTTGAAATGTCTACCCAGAAATTTGAAAGTTTTGTCATGAGAAAGTTGCTGATTATTTATGTATACTATAGGTATTTTTCTAGCCCCTTTGCCATGTACACAACCTTTGATTTCTCAAGGTTTATATCGAGATTTAGCTCTTTCAAAATTGTGTGGAACCTGTTAAGTTGAACATTTAAGTTTAATACCGCCCTGTCAAAGTCCTCGTGACAAGAGGAAAACAGAAAATCATCCGCATATTGGAAAATATTTGTGCTATTATTCTGCAGCGAGTGTACCTTGGTGGTGTATATATTAAACAGAATTGGGCTTAGACAGCTGCCTTGGGGCAGGCCATTGTTAATGGAAATTTTGCTCTTTCCAAGCATTAGGGTTCTGTCCCTGAGAAAGTTGGAGATCCAGCAGCGTATGTCGTCCGGGCAGGAAAAGCTAGTCAAGATATCATCAAGTTTATGTATGTCGACACAATCATACGCTTTTTCGATGTCCATCACAGCCACAATTACTACTTGTTTATTCTGTCTAGCATCAGAAATGCATTGAGTTATTTCATTAATGCAGATACTCGTAGATAGAGCCTTTCTGTAAGCATAAGAACGATTAGCCAGAATTTTGTTGCTGTCAAGGAAGTTTACCAATCTACTTTTGACCATAAGGTTCACCAGCTTGAGAAAAACCGGGATTAAGGCAATAGGTCGGAAGTTTGTGAAAATAGATAAGTCTTTGTTTGGCTTCGGAATTGGGCATATTTTATTTATTCTCCAACTGGGATGAATCCAGCCCTCCATCCAGGCATTATTTAGAACCCCAAAGAGAGTCTTGAGCGATTCAAGCGATACTGCCCTGATCATCGAGTATGTTACTCGATCCGCGCCTCCAGCCGATGGCTTTTTCTTTTTCTCAAGTACTGTCTCAAATTCATGAAATTCAAAGGGTTTGACTTTTTTTCCTATCAAGGGGTTGTTTTTTACCACAGCGGTTGAATTCTTGACTTGACTTTTTAAATGGTTTAAGAAGAGTGCATTGTTATCGTGGCACCAGGCCTGTGCCTGACTTTCTCTACCTCTGTTTTTGCATTTGTTAGCGAAATTGAAGAACAGTTTAAGGTTTGGGTTATGCGAAAAAGATTCTATTTTTTCCTCAAAAGCCGCACTTTTGGCATTTTTAATCGCCTTTTTTAGGGTCTTTGTGGCCTCTAAAAGCCTTTTGGCATCATCAAAGCTTTTGGTTCTATTAAATTTCTTTTGAGCAGCTGTCTTTAGCATAAATAGTTTGTGTATATCACCATTCCACCACGATTTGGGAGCGAAGTCCTTCACCCGGGCCAAATCTATTATGGACGTGTCGATCACCTCATTGAATTGCGTTAGGATTTCCCCAACCGAGCCAGACAGGGACAACGTAGCTAATTTTTTGTTAAGTTTATTCTTTGATAAAAAGTTTCTCAGAGGCATGTTGAGACTTTCAATGTTCATAAGGATTGGCAGGTGGTGGCTACCCCCCAGACGGCAATCCAACACTGACCAGTCAATGTGTAGATTTGAGTTATAAAACGACAGGTCCAGGACCGACTCCTGGCTATCCGCGGTAGTAAAGGATCTTATGAAGGTCGGTTTTTTGTTATTTAGGATGAAGAAATTGGAGTTCGCCATCAAGGCACCTAACTGTCTGCCCCTTGCCGAGCTGTGTCTATCTCCGTAATCTTGCAGCCTTGCATTAAAGTCTCCACACAGCAGGACATTTCGCTGTTGTTCTAAGAAAGTCACGAGTTTGGTTAATTCAGTTCTGAAGGTGCAGGCGCTGATTGAGTGCGGAAAGTATACCGCCGCAATCATAAAGTTATTTTGAAGATTTGTGGTCTTAACTATTAGGATGTCTAAAACTGATTTAAAAGGTATTTTCTTGAAGCGAATATTATTGTGTATCGCGAGTGCTACCCCCCCGTATCTATCTTTCCTATTTTTATAAACTACAGTAAAATTCTTTATTTTAGAATAATCTTGTTCGTCGTCTATGTGAAAAACTTCTGCCAGGATGGCTATGTGTATTTCATTTTTATTGAGAAAAAATTCTAGTATATCTTTATTAGCCTTGAGGCTCTGTATGTTATATTGAAGAATCTTCATTCGATTTTAACTTTTTGGTCGCCTGCTTAAGATTATTTATATCTTGAGCGGCATTGAATATATTTATTTGATCCCTAGTGTTAGTGAGATTGTCTCTCATTTTTGGATTTAATAAGTGTGCGCAATTGACATCTGTCAAAGCTTTCTTTACATACGTCATAATCGTGTTAAAAATGTTGTCGCTGCTGATATCTTTTTCTACCATTTTCGGTAGGTAAAAGTCAGCCTTATTACTTGGCGCTTCTAGTGCCTTGACTAATTTTGTGCGAGGTGAAAAGTCGTTTTCGTGCTGATTTACGTCTTTTTTTAGAGCGTTGAACTGTTCCATGACTTGGTTTGTTGCGGTTCTGTTTGGGACATTGCTTTTCTTAGCCAGATTCTTCTTTAAAACCGTGGCATAGGGGTACATTTCGTGCATGTGTTTTGCTGCCGTTTGTGCATTGTTGTGTACTCTGGCACCTTTGTTGCTATTTGGTAGGAGGGTGAAATGTCGATTGATCGTCAGCGTCGAGAAGCGGGGAAAAAGAGTTTTGAAAAACATTTGAGGATTTAAGATTCGCCTCCTTAAAGGACAAATTTTCTATCGTCATGATTCTTTTTATGGCGTAGGCTTTTTCACGTGCAGGGCACGTCTTCACAGTAGGCACATGTGGGTTGTGGCAATTGACACATTTTATTGGAAGACATTCTGCTTTTTTATCATGCACCTGGAAGCATGTCATGCAATTTTTTTCCTTTTGCCTACATTGGAGTGCAAAGTGGTTGAATCTAAAACACTGATAACATTGGCTAAATGGCACAAAATAAGAAACTTTAATTTTAGTGTAATTGGCGTATACAACCTCATTAGGAATTGTCAGCCCTTTAAACACGATTTTTACCCTATTGGTTGGCACTTTTTCATCTGAGCCATGCTCTTTTCTCATGACTCTTATGAGTTTCAGAATCGGAATAGATGACCTTAAGTCATTCATTAACTCTTCCATTGTAATTTCGCTAGGAATGTTAAAAATTATCCCAGTTTTAGACAGAAAGTGGGGAAAAATTAGAGCCTTAAACTTGAACTTTTTTAAATTGGAGTTGAGAAACAGATTATTCGCCGCACTGGCATTTTTTAACAATACTTTGCACCGGTTAAAACCAATTTTGCTTATTTCCCTAATGCCTTCAACTTCTAAATCTCTCAAAGCTTTTGTCAATGCAATTACATTTATTGCACTTCTACCTTCGTCGTCAATTTTATCTATATATACCATGTAAGGTACAACAGTGTGGTCGTCGTACAGTAGTTGGTTAAAGGTTACCATATTTTTGCCTTGTTCAATCGATGGTTGGTTATGCGCATCTGTATCCACTGAGGATTCACCGCTCTCCCAGTGGCCACCATCCTTCTCTTAAGGGCCACCACTTACTGGCGATCCCCCACAACAATACAGCCGACTTAGAAATATGTCACTCACCTTATTTAGAAATGCAAGAAAACCTTCGAGAGGAAACAATCAGAGCTTGTATATGATAATAACAAGCAACGAAATTAGTTTGAAAAACACACAGAACCACAAATACTCTGCTTAACCGAAAAAGAACACTTCCAAGAAAACCAAAGATGGCTGAAAACACGCGCAACTAGAAGACACAGAAAACAGATCTTCACTCTTAGGGATGTACAAAGGAAGTGTGAAGATCTAATTCTGCTTGTGAAATTACGTACGTCCTCCGAATGATTTTGAGTAATGTCAAACGGCTTGGAAAAATAAAACGGTACTGTACGAAAGAAAAATTTCCTGCATTAAAGATGGGCCACAAGCAACAGTGTCAGTGTTTCTCTCATTTTCGCTGTCAGCCTACAACGAGAACAGTGATTACACTGGCCGACAGCCATTTTGTAACGGGCTGGTGGACAACATATTCTAAAGGATTTTGGTCCGCTGATTCCAAAAATGATAAAATAAAAAAAATGAAACGAGCCGTTTTCGAGATAATCGGTTTTTAAATTTTTGGCCACTTTACGTCCATCCACTTGAAGAGCCACTACACCTAATCGATGACAATCGAATCAAAATTTAGTATTTTTTGCGAAAAGCACTAAATTTACTTAAACGCGCACCAAGAAACCATTTCTGTGCAGATTTTTTTGATATTAAGCTTCAAATTCGCGCAAATGTCCAATCTATCGATATAAAAAGGGTAAAAAAGTTTCGGGAACATATTTTTACATACAGATATATAGCAGTTTTTTGTCCCTTTTCTTAAAAAATTCCTCTTTTGAAGTTACGATTTCAGCAAAAGCTTTTAAACTATCTTTCGGATTTCAAAGTAATGTTAGCAAAAAATATGCGTGCATCCTTCTTCATTAATTTAATCTTAGTTGTAATCGAATCGGTTACATACATATGTCAGGTGTAGTGGCTCTTCAAGTGGACCTTAACGTAAAGTGGCCAAAAATTTAAAAACCGATTATCTCGAAAACGGCTCGTTTCATTTTTTTTATTTTATCATTTTTGGAATCAGCGGACCAAAATCCTTTAGAATATGTTATCAAACAGCCCGTTACAGAAAAAAAGTGTTAATTTGTAGGTAAGTGTTATCTGTCATTTGTTTTCACATTCGGTTGTTTGATTGAAATTTCTTGTGAAATTGATGCGAAATTTATGTGAAATTCGTTTTCTGTGTTAAAAAACTGAAATAATATGGAAACGTTTACTTTTTAAACTAGCACAAGATGCGCATTGCTGCAAATAATAATTGTGTTAATGATTTTGTGTTGAGCATATTTTATTATTGAGCAAAGACGAAAGACTAGAAGACTATGGTGGCGGATTATTTGTTTTGTTTCATTCCTATAGGATAAGTGAGATTTTGTCTAAAAGGTGTGCAACACTTTTATCTCAAAAATGGGAGGATTCTAATTTCACTGCTCACTGCCGGTGAGTCTATAGTCTATAATAATTATATGGAGTCTATAATTTTTCCTCTACTCGGCAGTGTTTTTTCCCAAAAGGTTTGCATGTGTTCAAATTTGCTGAACACTGTTGCTGCCGTAGTGTATACGCAGATCGAGCGCGTCAACTTCATAACTTCCCAGGCGTCAAAGAAGTCGGCCCAAAATGAATACGCAAGACGCTTGTCAAAATTTGTTTCCATGTTCGTTATTTCTAATTTTGTTATTAAACTTTTGCTGCTCGATTGTGTTCATATATTCATATAATGAATAAATAAGTTCATATATTCACATAAAATTAAATTGAAAATTAACTGATTTTTCGTATAAAATTTATTAAATGTATTAAAGTTTTATTAAATAAAAGAGATAATACAGGCTGGCGTTGAATGACAGTAGTGTGTATATGGCGGTTCTGGCACAACTGAAATTTGGGAGCTATTTGGGAGCTATGCTTTGCGTGTGTTAGAGTGAGATAGCGGTATACGGTTGTGTGGGAGGGAGTGAGAAGGAGATATAAATACGGACAGACAGACGGACGGACACCGGGATGGGGTGGGAGGGGAGAAAGGGGAGGAAATGGGAGTGACAAAAGTGGGCGTGACAAAAGGGGCGTGTCAAAAGTGGGCGTTGCAAAACGGACAGACAGGCGGACATACATACATACAGATGGACATACATACAGACCGACATATATACATATACATATAGACGGACAGACAGACGGACATACATACATACAGACCGACATATATACATATAGACGGACAGACATACGGACATACATACATACAGACGGACATCCATACATACCGACGGACAAACAGACGGACATACATACAGACAGACATACATATTGACCGACATACATACAGACAGACGGACCGACAGACAGACATACATAGCTCGGCGTGCTGACTGTTGCGAGTGTAGTGTATTCCTCTGCCTTGATCTCTGCCCGCTTGTGTATCATTTTTGGTACTTGAGATTTTTTGTTTTTGTTTGCGTCATTTTTTTGTGTACTCTTTGTTGTTGGAACTTTTATTTCTTTTTGATTGCTCTGATTTCATTGCTATGTGGTTGTTGTAGTTCTTTTTCTTCAGCTGGCAGACGTACTTTTAGAAATTTTTGTTTTTGCACAGAAACATAATATAAACAAACGCAATTAGTCATTTAGAACATGTACGAATTTGTTTGCATATTGAACTTTGAATGGATGCGAATGGTAGTTTTGCTATGTTGTTGTTGTTATTGTTCTCATTTGATTGCTTTTCATCATTTTGCCATGTGGTTGTTGTAGATTTAGTAAATGAGTTATGGGCATTTCAAGTGGTCGGCTGGCTCGCGATCACACTTATTGAATGTACATATATTAATACAATTATTTCAATCTCGGAATTGGCGTTGACATTTTCGGTACTTTATGTTTACGATTATTTTCTCATGGTCTGATAGACAGACGGACATACATACATATAGACGGACATACATACAGACAGACGGACATACATACATATAGACGGACAGACATACATACATACATACGGACAGACAAAGGGCCGAATAGACAGATGGACAGTGAACATACACGAATTCAATTCTTCATAAATTCAGTGTCAAAGCTAGCTTGGAGATCAGCTTGATGGCAAAAGTGGTTGGAGGGAAGAGGGAATGGGGAAAGTGTAGGGTGGGAAGACGGACAGATAGAGACATAGTGACAGTGAATATGTACGAATTAATAAAATTCTTATGTTTATCTTGTTCTTGTAGAAGTTTGGCTTATGTTGTTTTGTATACGATTTATTCTTGCTGTGTTGTTTTATTTTTAGGAATAGAAACAATTGTTAATGATATTGAAGTGTAGACGAGAGGATTGAATAGGTTACCCTAGGATGCTCCACTTATTCTTTTTCTTCATTGTATAGCTTCTATTAGAATAAGCATTTGAAGTCCGTGCGAGAAGAGTTAATACAACAAATTTAGGGATTTTATACACATGAAGTAATATCTTGGCACATTTGCCTTAGGAATATGCTTGGGTATGCTATACTTGTTTTTCTTTTATTTAATCTAGTTTTTATTTTATTTCTTTTCGGGTATAGATTTTTTTTCTTGTTATATAGTATAGATACTAACTGTACATTTCAAGTGAACTTTGGTTTGTAGCCTCATAGGTTCTTACTAATACGTGTTATTTTAATTTTATGGTTAGCTGACTATATGGATTAATGAAAATTTGATGACATGATTTTTGCAATAATTTGTTTTGTAATATATTTTTTAATTTCAGTGTTTTAAATAATATTTCTTTAATGATAATTATTATTGAGTTTAGGTGTAAGAAATTTGTTTGATATGGTTTAGTTAGTTAATGAGCGATGGGTTAGTAAACATATCTTTGAGCAAAGAGATGTTGAGAGACACATGTTATTTATATTGAAGTGTAGACGTGACAGGCTTGAGTTGGTAGAGCTAGGATGCCATTCTTACTCTTATTTTCTCTTTCTTCTTCTTCTTCTTCTTCTTGTTCTTGCTTTTTTTGTTAATACTATTATTATTGCTTCTTATTCTTTTTTGTTTTTTTTTTTTTGTACGGAATCATAATGTAAACAAACATCCATGAGCATAAAATTAGCTCCAGCGAGAATAAAGAGTCAATTGTAAAAGTGCCGCCGACGAGTAAAGATCTAATTTTTAATTAAAGAAAAGTGTTCTAAAAGTTGCAGTTGTAAAAAGTTGCTAATTTTTCTGAAAAAAAAGTAAAAGTGAAAAATTTAAATATAGTACTTGAAATCAATACTCAAAGAAAAACAAGCAGAAACAAGTCGAACAAGAGCAAAAAGATAAAGACAGACGTGTTGTGTAAAAATTGAAAAAATTTGTGTGTATAACTTAAATATACTACTGAATTCCAGGAATTTATTAAAATTGCTTTAGCTGTCGATTATATTTAGAAAAAAAACCAATAAACATGCAATTCATCTGCGAAAAATGTGCTGCTTGTTTCACAGCGAAACGAAACTTAGTTCGCCACGTAAGAGTCAAGCATGAGAATTTGATCTTTAAATGTAACAACTGTCAAGCAACATTTGATAGACAATATAAATTAGAAGAGCATAAAAATAAGTCTCATAAAAATGGAGGATCTAGTAGCTCAACGGATTTAAATATCCTACAACGAACTACGTCATATTGTTCAGGATGTCAACAACATATTGAATTGAAAAACTGGGCTTATCACATTAGAACAAACGCGCACAAGCGAAAATGTTGTGTTCCGGCAAGCGGCAACAAGTTAAAATATATAAGAGATACTTTCAACGAGAGAATAGAGTCTCTCATCTACGAAAATAAGGACGAAAGTACTCTCATCGCAAAAGCATTCTTCCACAAAGGAAAACCTGACTTAATGCTAGAGCTAATTAACAGCCTCGAAAAGCATTTGTCGTTTAAATTTAATTTGGAGTTGTTCTGCGAATTCACTAAAACATCTGACGACAAGCCCATAGTTGAAATAAAATCATTTCAAACAAAAATGAGGATAGTTCAGTTACCAAACCAGCTGGACTAGATTCTAGACCAAAAATTCGAAAGCTTGTTAACTAAACTGACAGACTTCCAGGAAAGAGACAGTGGCTGGGCTCTCGCCAAAATATGTCACCTGGAAATAAATATTAACCAGTACAGGCCAATAAAAGGTTCGTCCTATCTACCTCTACCGAAAGTCTTGGATAAGAAGAAAGCATGCATTAACATTAAAAACGATGACGAATACTGCTTCAAGTGGGCAATCATTGCTGCTCTGAGTCCAACCGACTACAATCCACAAAGACCACAGAACTACAACATTGGAAATATAGCGGCTAATATAATAACACTACCAAACGGAATTGTTGTTAATTTTGAACGATTAACATTTCCTTTACCGCTCACAGAGATTTCGGAATTTGAACGGATAAATAATAATATAAGTGTAAATGTCTTCGGATTTGATGAAGAGCTTGGGGCTATAATAGGACCATTTTATAGCACTCATGTTGAAAAACTACATCACATCAACATGCTTCTTATCCAAGACTTGGAGCTTTCACATTACGTGTGGATTAAAAATATTTCAAGGTAATTATAATTATATCACAATTTAAATTTTTGTTTTTATATTAAGTATAAATTCCAAATAATTTTAATTTCTTTCTTTTGTTATAGACTCACACGCAGCCAACAAACACATCACCAACATAAGGCATTCTTATGTAACAGCTGCCTGCAGTACACACACAACGAGAGTACACTGCAACAACATAAGGAGGTGTGCAATAAAGTTGTCACGGAGATGCCGTCGATGGATAAGGCCGTAATTAATTTTAAAAATTTTGAACGTAGTTTAGATGTGCCATTTGTAGTATACGCAGATTTTGAATGCATATTAAGTAGGTTAGATGACTCCATTAGTAAAAAGTTGGTTAATAAACACATGCCGGCAGCTTTTAGTTATAATATACATTGTACTTTTAAACATAGCCTTAGTAAATTTGTTGTATATTCAGGGGAGGATGCTGCCGCAAAGTTCATAGAATATTTAGTTAGGGATGTTATAGGTATTTATAATAACTACTTAAGTAAAACGACACCTATGCCCTTTTTAAATCCTCAGCAGCTAAAGCACCAATTCCAAAGCAAAATGTGTCATATTTGCAATAAAGAATTGGGGGCTGATAGAGTGGCAGACCATTGCCATCTTACTGGCGAATATAGAGGTCCGGCACATAATGAGTGTAACTTAAAATTTCAAATTGCAAAGTTTGTGCCGGTGTTCTTTCATAATTTTTCTGGCTATGACTGCCATCCCTTTCCAAACGTATACAAGTAAGTGAAAAGAAAAGCATTGAAATAAGGTTCTTGGATTCCTTCCGATTTATGGCTGCTAGCTTGAATGATTTAGATAGAAACTTATCAGTATCTGATTTCAAAACTGTTCGCCAAGAGTATCCAAAAGACGATGAATTTACACTACTAACAAGAAAAGGTGTATTCCCATACGAATACATCAACTCGTTCGATCGTCTGAAGGAAACCTCTCTTCCTACTCGGGATGAATTTTTCAGTCATTTGACAAATAAGACTTGTTCTACTGAGGATTATGAACACGCGGTTAAAGTATGGCAACAGTTTAAATGTCAAACACTTGAAGAATACATGCTTCTATATTTGAAAACAGATGTTTTAATCTTGACTGACATTTTCGAAAATTTTAGAAAAGTGTGCAAAAAAATTTATAAACTTGATCCTTGCCAATATTACACTGCCCCAGGCTTATCTTGGGATGCGATGCTTAAAACTACTCAAATTGAACTTGAACTGTTTACAGATATAGACATGTACCTGTTCATCCAGAAGAGTATTAGGGGAGGCATTGTCCAATGCTCAAAAAGACATTCCAAAGCCAATAATAAATATATGGACGATTATAATTGTAATGAACCATCCGAATATTTAATGTATTTGGATGCCAACAATTTATATGGCTGGGCAATGTCACAATGTCTTCCTTGTGGAGGTTTTGAGTGGCTATCAGATACTGATAATTTTGATGTAGAGTCAATTTCAATCAATTCTCCTGTCGGATACATCCTTGAAGTAGATTTAACATATCCGGAAAATCTGCACGATCTTCACAACGATTTACCTTTTTGCGCGGAAAATAAAAAACCCCCAAATTCCAAATCTATTAAACTAATCACTGATTTAACCAACAAAACTCGCTATGTCATTCATTATATTAATCTTCAACAATGTATCCAACAGGGTATGTTGCTAAAGAAAATATATAGGGTGTTAAAATTTAAGCAGTCTTGTTGGTTAAAACAGTATATTGATTTGAATACTCATCATAGAACTTTAGCAAAGAATACTTTTGAAAAGAATTTTTTTAAATTGCTTAACAATGCGGTGTATGGGAAAACCATGGAAAATGTAGATAAGCGTAAAGATGTCAAAATAGTAACCGATTGGGAAAGTAGGGGAAGGCGGTTAGGAGCCCGAGCACTAATAGCCAAACCAAACTTCCACAGCTGTAGCCAGTTTACAGAAGATATGGTTGCTATACAAATGTCTAGAGCTCGCTCTGTCTACAATAAACCCATATATTTAGGATTTGTTGTTCTCGAGTTATCAAAATGGAAAATGTATGATTTTCATTATCAGTACATGAAGCCAAGATTTACAACAAATCTAGTGCTAAATTATATGGACACTGATTCTTTTATTTATTCCATTCGATGTGAAGATTTTTATGCTGATATTCGGGATGATATCGACTCAAAGTTCGATACATCAGAATATTCACCTACCAATCCTTTTCATATACCGCTTAGAAATAGTAAAGTACTCGGTATGATGAAAGACGAAAGCAAAGGAAAAATTATGAAAGAATTTGTTGGCTTGCGTTCGAAAATGTATTCAATCGATGTTATTGGTTGTGGGGAAACTAAAAAGGCCAAAGGTGTTAAAAATACGGTTATAAATAAGTTAAGTATAAGAGATTATAAAAGCTGTCTATTTAATAAGGAAATTATTTATGGAGATATGTTTATATTTAGATCTAAGCTCCACCAAATTTATACGCAATTAGTACATAAGATAGCCTTAAGCCCCCTAGACGATAAGCGTTTTATTAGAAATGATGGTGTACACACATATGCCTGGGGACATTATCGTATAGATTTAGAGCAGGAGTTAAGTCAAGATGAAGATATTTTAAATAAGATATAATAAGAAAAATAATAAAATAATAAGAAAAAAAAAATAAAGATATATTTATGGATATAGAAATATAGGATATTAATTGTAACTATTTTAAAAATAAATAAGAAAAAAAATTTGTAAATAGATTTAAGAAACAGATTTATTTTCAATCAATAAATTGTATATTTACATTTGAAAATTTATTATAATCTTTTATTTATTATCTATGAAATTTCGGAGTAGGATTGCATTTTCTAGTACACAGCAACCATTATGAGAATGGCATATCTTTTGTACTAAGTATGTATCTCTAAGAGTTTCCAGATTCTCGCAGCCAAAATTTTCCACATTTAATACAGGTTTCCCCAAGATTTCTTCAATCCATTTCGAGGCTTATAAAAATTGATTAATATATGCGTAGAATGTTGGAAAGATAAATATGGATTTCTTGTAACAAGCAAAGACAATCCAAGTAATAGTGGACGATATAAAATGGGATTTGATATATACATACATTCAATAATTCGCTGGTTACCACTATATTAATATTAGTATGATATCTTTCAACTGAATACATTTGATAAACCTATTCAATAGTTGACAAAAAGGTGTTCAGAGCTGTTCAAAAGGTGTTCAGAGCTGTTCAAAAGGTGTTCAGAGCTGTTCAAAAGGTGTTCAGAGCTGTTCGAAAGGTGTTCAAAGCTGTTCAAGAGCTGTTCTAAAGG